>JAVQKC010045867.1:0-12396 GCA_036025475.1 Philypnodon macrostomus
GTGTGTGCACGCGCCTCACTCATATAGGGTGTAGCGCGCGCCCACAGGTGTTGTTAATTTGGCATAATGCTCCTGACCCGAGGGTTGTAGTCACATGGTTACATGGTTACAGGTTCACTTTCATTCATAGAACCGTGTTTACATACGTAAACTATCGTTTTCTTGAGTTCAATCTTATACGGTACATTATTTAAATGTAATGTTGTATTCTTGTATGGTGAGTTGCCAGTGTGTGTGATCTATAATGTAGGCTATAATGTAAAATAGTCAAACTAAATGCAGGACTTCAAGCTACATACATTTTCAAGTTAAAAACAAAGCCTACTTTGATTTAGATTGGATTTTAGACACACCAACACAGCCAACCTATAAACTGCCTTTGTGCCCCAGAGTGCAGCCTGCTACTCAAAAACCTGGCTGGTAACTTTGCAGCAGTGGGATGCTCCCCCAGAAAAATAAAAGCGTTTGGATACAACTAACAACATGTTGAACAGTGTGCATAAGCTTACTGAGCATATTGACCAAATTGACCAATTGCACAACAAAAAATACATTACTGTACATTTTCAGTCCATAAAATAGCTTTCAAACGGTTGTGTGTGCCCCCAAATAACATAACTATATTGGGGGATGGTGGCAGAGCGGATAGTGCTCTTGCCTCCAAGAAAGAAGAGCACGATCCTCGGGCCGACCGACTACAATCTCTCTGGGAGTCTGCATGTTCTCCCTGTGTTACCATGAGTTCTCTCTGGGTTCTCTGGCTTCCTTCGACCACCCCAAAGACACGCATGTGTTACGAGATTTGGTCAATCTAAATTGTCCCAAGGTAATGAATGTGAGAGTGAATGGTTGTCTGTCTGTGTATGCCTCAGTGTCATCCCTGCGACTAACTAGCATTTGTCCAGGATGTACCCCGCCTAAAGCCCATAGTTGCAGGGATAGGCTCCAGCCACCCACGACCCGGGAAAAAGTGGCAGAAGATGAATGATTGAATAGATAATGCACAAGTTTACATTTGTCCATATACATGCTGTGTCCAAGATTGGCAAATGTCACATTCTAATATAGGCTCTTTTAAATATTGAATTATTTAATTTTCATGTACTGCAAAAACAAAATGTGCTTTCTCCAATTTCTGGCATTCTGACAGTAGTCTTGCCATGGGATACCCGCGATAATGAATACAAAAACCCATTGTGTACCCTTTGAAACATCTGTGTTTTTGTTTGTACATTGTAGATTTTCTCATACGCCTGAGAAAGATAGCCACCGGGAAATGAATATGCAGCGTTATGAGCATTAAGACCACATAAGAAGTAACAAAACCAAAGGAAATGAAAAGGCTTTTGATACAAAGACGAACAAAAGACTCAGAGTGAAGAAGGGAGAGGAAATGGATGTGATATGAAAATGGGAGGAAACGGAACAATGTAACATCACATGTATGTGAGAAAGATTATATGGTGAAGTGTATAATGATGTAGATGAGAAAGTATAATCGTAGGTTCACAGTAAAATAGCAATACTTTAAACGTTATATTTTTGTGAGTGGCAAAATCTTTGAACAAACTAGCAATCAATGTAAGTTGCAGTACCTGATTTTGTGCAAAAAAAATAAATATGTTTCCCTTCCTTCTCAACCCTCTGTCACAGTCTCACACAAGCCAGGAAGTGTCAGAATAACAAGTAGCAGTCTGAAGTTGGCTTTTATTTTTCTATGAACAAAGAGCTAATAATAGCTGTGAATAAGCTGTGAATTTTGAAATAAACCATCAGTTCCCTCACATTATTCCTGATGGATTCTAGTTAAAAAGTAAAAAATATCATGGGTAGAGTAGTCAATCATTTTTAGATCAGGATTTTTAAAGAGGAATGTTCCGGCTGGTCTGATCGGCAAATACAGGACTCGTTTAGTTGATGTTATTGCTGCCAAAGGACGGTCAACCAGTTATTAAACCCAAAGGTTCACATACTTGTTCCACCCTGCACTGTGAATGTTTACATGTTGTGTTCAATAAAACAATTGTGTGCAGTATTAGTTTAATCAGACTGTGGTTGTCTATTGTTGTTACAGAACACATTTTTGACCAATTTATGCAGAAATCCGAGTATTCCCAAAGGGTTCACAGACTTTTTCTTGTACTCTTGTATACAACTGTATAAGGTGTCAGAAGATGCGAAGCTAGCCAGACTTCCCCCCGGTACAAAAATCTCCGGGCAGTCTAATTGCTTGATCTGCAGTGATGCTTCCTTCTTGCTTGCTTCTCCAAAACATTCAAGATGGCGCTTTGGAGTAGAGACGGTTTTTCATTCCGCCGTAGGTTTTCACAACTAGAACTACACAGGACAGTTATCTCTTCTTTACTGTGCCATGTTGATTTAACACAACCGTTCATCTCCAATTGTTTCTGCACAATGTAGGCTGTCTCGTCGATTTACTGGCATCTGCCACTTTTGTGATTTCTCCATGCAGTTCACCCCACACAAGAAATCAATTGAGAGTCTGGTTTTCCAGGCTATGGGTACTTAGGGGTGGCAAGTCAGATGTGACAGTCCTTTGCAAGCTGACCATTCACGGCCTTTGTGTTGAGAAGTTTTTTGGTTTGCATCTTTTTTGCTCATGTCTCCCTTGGTAGTAAAACCTAAAAATATGTACTGATTTTCACAAGCCTTTTTGCCAGCAACACCATCCAATATGTTGAATCTACTATAAAAATGTTTTGACTGAGACTATGGTACACCAAAGAAAAAACATTTAGACCAGAGAAAGAAGCTATATGTTGGGTGAAGATGACAAAATAAGAAAATAAACATGTAGAGAGGGGAAGCGGAGGAGGAAAATTGAGCTAAAAGAAGACTGCGCTGGAACCATGACAATACCCACTGTTAGAAAACCAGCAGAGGAGCGATGGAAGCAGAATGACAACATGAGAGCTGCAGAAGGGGGATAGTTGAGTCTGAGAAAAAGGCCACTGCCAAATGCCAACTCTCACAAAGGAACAGGTGTTGGGAGGTTTAGGGTTTCGGGGGCTGAAGGGAGGCTGATGGGATAACAGCCATGTTGACATTCACGCTCCACAAAAGATTGCCTGTTCATGGACGTTAGGTTGTTTTAAAGGGGAAAATATGCATAAAAGATTAAGGCATTATGAGCCATATGATGATGACAGCTATGAAATGGTATTCGCCAGAGGAGATCTTCATTACAACGATGACATAAGTGGGGCTTTTGGAAAAGAATACGAAAAAGCCAAAGTTACAGTATGGGAGCTGTCTAACGCTCTTTCCTGAGGTGATAGTTGAATAATCAGGAGTCCACAGGGAAATTTAATACATAGGGCCTAAAGGAATGAGCTGGCTGTTTTAAGTGTCTCGTGTTGACAGGTGAGAGGCCCTGGCTTTTACAGCTCATTAGTTGCCATTCTTTGTGAATGTGCGGTAAAAGAAATTAGTGCCTTAGCCTTCAGTGGTCTTACTGGTAAATGAAGGTAAACATTGCTGAGTGGAAATGGCAAGAATTTGAAAGTATTTTGAGAGCTGCCTACACAATGACACAAATAACAAATAATGGCCATATGAGTAAATCACATTCACTCAATAGAGACACTAAAGCTGCTAACACCACAGTCATTAGAAGCAAGACAAAATAGGGGAGGTGGCTGTTGACAATGGCAGATGGTTGGCAGTTTGATTCCCTTCTAGTTCATACTGGCATTGTGCCCCTGGGCAAGATAACTACACTCATCTTGCCTGTATGAATGACTGCTATATCCTGCCCCAGAGCAACTGTGGCAACTGAGGTAGCTTGCCACTAGTCAAGTCTCATGCTAAATTAATCCTAGCTTTTATATCATGACCATTTACATCTCCAAATTAGGTTGACTGCAACAGTTTTAATGTGTACAGTAAATGTCAAACAAAATAGTCTACCATTTTCTAATTTATATTAATGTATTTCTTTCTTTGAAAGAGGAGATGCTGGGGGTGCTCACTGGATCATCGTCAACATGGCAGGTGCTCTTCAAACTACAGGGTTGAGAAACAATTATTAAAAAAATAATGTCTGAGGCTTTGTTTGGTGAAATATATTTCAACATATACAAATTAGATGTGGAGAATGTATCAGTATATTAAACTAAACATGGGTCAATTAACAAAGAATAGTCCACGTCAAGTTGAGATACTGTTACATGAACACACAGCACTGAGGTTCAGGTACAGGCTGACATTACCTTTATATAACACAAATACACCAACAATATGCATTATACAAGTTATTTAGATTGAGTTATCCTAAGAGTAGTTATTGATGCATTCACGTAATATTTTTTCATATTTCTTTCTTTTTTTCTTAATCAAGATCTAAGCATAGACCAACCAAGATATGTATACATAGGCTGTCCATTAAAAGTAGAAGACATTGTATAACTTAGTTTCTTTGATGTTGAGCTAATGGCCATGCTAATACAGTTACATGGTACATTAAGGCTAAACAAAGGCCGGGCTAAGTGCTTCGTTGAAACGATGGTGCCATTTGTGTCAACACTTTCTCTGCCACTTCTCACACAATAACTTTTGCAGACTCGACACAGGCTCCATTACTGAGTTGAATGTCAGCCTCATCAATATCACTGTATATTTGCTTTAATGATGAAAATGGATAACAGTGTCAAAGTGTCCCTAGTCCTCTGTCCTCTTATATGCACTGACCTGAAACTTATGTGAATGTCAGTGAGCTCACAAAGGCTATGGAGAGGAAGAATATGTGGAATCAGGTATGAATCAGTCCACTAAAATTAGCCTATTGATTATGTTTTTCCTCCTTTCAATGTGCAGCCTTTCTGTGAGGTTTGAATGTTTTCGCTGGTGTGTGCTCTCTCCTTTTCTCTGCACAGGTGAAGTGGGACTGTATGCATTTGGCCTTTGGTTCCTTGCTTGCCTTGGATACGCCTCCTTCCAGTTTGTACGTGTTAGCACCTCTTTTTCCTTTGCTTATTTTTTTATTTTTTAGGTTAGGCAGGGGTAGCAGGTAGGCAAGTCTTTTTTTCTTTGTTGCGTAGTTTAGAATTTGCATTTGTTAACATGTGGTCTCAAGATCTTTTGTTTAATTCAATAACCCTTATTTTTGCAATTATGTTATTATATATTATTATATTGTTGTAGTTGCAATCCCACCCTCACATTTCTGCGTTCAACATCATCAACTTTTCTTCCAATTTAAAAAAAATAAATTGAATCCTTACCAGTGAGATGAGTGATTGTACTGTCATGTCTATATCCGTCGTATTATGTATGTATTTGTCTCACTGTAGTTGTTTCGAAGGCTATTGTATTTTTGTTTCTGTTCAAGCATGAAAAGCATGTTTTGCTTTGAGGCATATTGAATCTCTAGTAGAAATATGGTTACAATGACCTATTATCAAATCAAAATGTTCTTAAAAAGCTGCATTGTGCGGTTCACTACAGAGCCCAATGACGTTATACCTATATTATTTTATTAGAATCATAATTATGTCGCACATCCCTTACACCACTTGTCTAATTTAGCTCAAGGGTCAAGAGTTACATTGAAAACTACTCATGGACTAGCTCGAATTAGCTCCGGTTGAGTTGTACGTTAACCATATTTCATGCTTATTCCCACTAGATCTGTCCCTCGTAGGCACAGAGCAGAAGAACCTGTCAGGATGGAGAATCTAAGGTCTACTGTTGATTCCAGGGAGTAGGAATGGCACTAATAGTGGCAGCTGTATCACCCGCCTAACTCCGACTTTAATGTGGCACGGAGACTTGTTTGACACATCACCGCACCAATGTTTACGAGCTGTGATTTCTGCTGAAAGGTGAAGCGTGGACGGAGGGAGGGCTAGTGAGCAGCTGTCGGAAAATCCCACCGGGGTTGAGTCAGCAAAGTGGTTCTGCTGCTAATGATGGCTCTCACAGGATGGGTTCACACCACACCAGTGAGAAGATCTGTTTTTAACATGTGTCTAGTGACGGGAATATCACCAAGCTGTTTTAGATGAGCTGTGTTTGCTTCATAGGCTGTAGTTGCATTGTTATTTTACAAACAAGGGTGCATTAAACAGGTAAGGTCTAAACCAGGATTAAACTGGAAAGCACTCGGAGCACTCAGACCTCAGCCAAGGCAGCTCATTTCCATGGATCACTACCAAAATTTAAACAACCTCTAAAATTTTCATCCAAAGCCATTCTTTAAAGAAAATCCTGGATCCAGGCGTTGAGCTGGATCACTCCAAAATTCAAATACATTTTTCCTTGTGTCATTCCTGACCTTCCCTGAAAATTCTATTCAAATCCGTTAAGTAGTTTTTGCGTGAAGTTGCAAACAGACAAACGGCTAAACAAAAAAACTCTACTGAAAACATTACCTCCTTGGCAGAGGTCACAAAAAACAAACACGTCTACACAAGCACTCATCTAGAACTACACAAGGAATACAGGAATACTACACAGGAATATAGTGGGTCTTAACCAGGGCTAAAACTGTGCTAAAGCAGAATTAAAGCTAGATCTAAACCACAACTTAACAGTTGTTAAGCCAACACAATACTAGAACTAAGCCAGATCTAAACCAAGGTTAAGCCAGGACTAAGACCAAGACTTTAACAGGACTATGAAAACCTACACTGGGCCCCCTGGTAACAACCTCAAGACACTGTATGCATTGTATATATACATTATAGCCCACAGGTTTGGTTCATATAAATGTGTTATTAGACCCAACTGCTCTTGACTGCTTAGTACTTCTATTAAAATCAGTGTGAATTTGAAGAACAGATGGACAGAAATATTTGTATTCAGATCAAAAATGTATCCGCCCTGTGGGAATGCACCGCCATTTAAAAAGTGCTAATGTAGTCAGAGATCAAGTAAATGTTATTTTTACTCGAACAAAACACAGAAGTGTAGACACGCTGTAGGTAAAACCCTGAGGAATCCAGTGCTGACCAAAGACCTGAACCACCTTCTTAGTTATTGAACATGCTGATGCAAAAACCAAGACTTTTTTGATTTATAGAAACAGCTTAGGGTTACAGTAGGCTGAAGTGGTAAGGAGTTTGTAAAGGTATTTGACAATTAGCCTCATTAGGTGCTGAAGGCTAGGGAGATGAATTGTAAGTTAAACAATATATATAGTTTTGAGTGCACGGTGATAGAAAATTCACACTAAATTAATTTGCATTAAGAATTTCACAGTACTGCACCCACACAGTATACAAATGTAAGAGCTTCAGCATACTTCAGGCATCTGTGGACCCTCAATGTTGTATTGTCACATGATACTATTACATACACCAGACTGGAAATGTCCGAATTACATGTGACTGTATGCTGAAATTAACACATTTCAGTGTAATTTTGCATTCACTAATCGGCAAGAAAAATCACAGCTTTGTAGTAGGGTACTTAAACAAAACTGTAAAATTGCTAAATAAGGCCAAGGTAATTAAGCTAATTTCCCTCACTAAGGGTTAATAAAGGATTTGTTATGAAATGGGTAGTTCAGATAAACCTAAAATAAGACAGAACATACTATCAATTTACTAATAAAAAACAAAAACAAATGCAAGTTTATTTTGAGAAAGATTAAGTTTTATTTTGAAACAAAATCAAGGTTGATAAGACATTCACTTAAGTCTGTGTGTATGTGTATATGTGTATGTGTATATGTGTATGTGTATATGTGTATGTGTATGTCTATGTGTATGTCTATGTATGTCTATGTCTATGTGTAGGTTTATGTGTATGTGTATGTCTAGGTGTAGGTGTGGATGTGGGTTTATGTGTGGGTGTGGGTGTGGGCGGATGTATGTGAGGGTTAGATGATACACAATGTGCAGATATTCACAGTATGCTCTTTGCATATTGCTTTTTTACACTTGGAACAGGTCCGGTTAAATTTGCTCTGATTACCACCCTTGCAGAGATGGCACCTCCTTCGCTTTCTGGCTTGAGCTTCCTGTCGAACTTTAAGCGGGCTTTTTACCAGACCTTGTTGTGCTGCCTCTACCAACTTGAGGGCAGTGCTGGAGCGGGGTAAGTACAACCTGCGGGCCATCAGTGGATTCACCAGACTCAGGCCCAGCTCATGTAGGAAGAGCCTCCTCTTGAAGGCTTTGCTCTGGTTCCAGTTTGGCTCTACACTTAACCAGAGCACAAGGGCGTTGTAGGCAGAGACATCAATGATGTTGGAGAACATGACCATGGGCCAGCGACGTGTCATCCTCTTGCAGCTGTATGTTCCAACAAGCTGCAAATAAAGATACCAAGTTAACAGCACATGTAATAACATTAATGATGTCATACATACCTTATCCAAGTTGTCTACAGCGCCTTTGCAGTGGTTGTAGTCCAGGATAATTTCAGGCTTCTGGTGGTCTTCCTTTGACACATCTTCATCTCGGTGTTTGGTGCTGATCAGGATGACGTTCTTGCCGGGCTTTGGCACATAGCTGACAGCTGTCATGTTCTTCTGGAAGGCAAAAAGGGAGGACAGGATGCGTCTCTGCTTCACATCCATAAGCGGTGGTGGGAGCTCAGGCCTGTTGTGACGGATGGTTCCCACCAAGGCCATCTTTCTATTGTTCAGCAGCACTGACCCCAGGTCACATGATGTGAAAAAGTTATCAGTAGTTACAGTGTTTCCGACAAGGCCCTTGGTCAGGTCCAACACCACACGTTTGCCCTGCTGCTTCTCTGGTGGTGCATCACGGCTGGATTTACCTAAATATGGCTGCATTTTCCAAGCATATGATGTTGCGACATCACAAAGAGTCCATATCTTTATCCCATACTTAGCTGGTTTGCTGGGCATATACTGCCTGAAAGCACAGCGCCCCCTGAAGCTAACTAGCTGTTCATCAACACAAACATCTTCGCCTGGTTGGAAAGCCTTTGGGAGCTGCAGTACCCACTTATTCCAGATGTTTCGGATGGGAAGCAGCTTATCAGCTCTGTGGGAGTTGCTGTTTGATTGAGCTGATGGTTGGGGGTGTCGGTTATGGAATCTGATGTTGCTGCTTAGGAGACAGAATCTCTGTGCAGACATGGTGGCACGGAAGATAGCCCGACCTGTTTCTTCCCCCCACAGACTTTGGATCGATTCACCCCGGGAACGGTACACACCAGCAAGAAGCAGAAGCCCTATGTAGGCTCTTATTTCTATTGCATCTACTTCTATCCAGTTGACATGTTTGCGCTGTCCCTGCAGGTTGGTCATTTCCACAATGACATTGATGATGTCATCAGTAAGAAAAATATCAAAAGTGCTCCCTAAATCTTTTATACGGGTGAGAGCATAGCGAGTGATGCCAGGAGGATGGATTCCAGCTGGCTTGTAACGCTTTGTGTCTTCATTAGTGGGGGACCAAACTATCCCACTCTTAGATGTCCATGCCTGTGGGTCTACACACACTGTATCACGCACCTCCTCTCTCCCTTCATCCTTGCCATTCTCATCCTCTTCTATGTCAGTGCTGTCACTGGCCCCTGGTACAAAATCCACATCAACTACTGAATTGTCCATATCAGAAAAGTCTCCCTCAGATGATGAAGCCATAAAGAGCTCACTGTCTTCCATCAGATTAAGCTCAACTTTTCTTCCCATTTTTTTTTGCATTTTTCTTGTCATCATTTTGGGCTCACTGTCTTCCATCAGGTTAGTTTCACTGTTTTCCATCAGGTTGGGCTTCATTTCTTCCATGATGTTGAGTTCACTGTCTTCTGTCAAGTTGGGATTATTTTCCTCCATCATGTTGGACTTATCTTCTTCCATTTTATCAAGCTTGATTTCTTCCATCTTGTTAGGCTCTATACTTCTTCCATACTGTCCGTAATGTTCAGGTTGCTGGCTTGTGCCAGACTGTAGCTGTGTCTTTCTTGACAGTCAGAATGAAATGAGCCCTGAAGGAAGTGAAATGCATGCCTGTGCTAGCATGCATCTGCATCTGTGTGTGGACAAAGAGGGGATTTCCCGGGCATTTTGGTTGGAGGTGCTAAGAGGGGGGCCTTTGTAAGGTGGTGAATCAGAGGCCCCACTATGGAATGTCAGAATGTGTCTTGAAGACATCCAGCTTATTTGCAAGTTTCACTCTTTGAATTTATCAAATGTGGAGACACTATTAAGTGTATTTAAGCTGTTGAGCTGAACACAATAAGATGCTAAACTACACACACACACACACACACACACACACACACACACATATATATAAAACACTATAATGAGGAGGTCAGAGCAGTCACGTCACGGATGGTGGTTGGGAGTTTCAGATGGCTGTCATCCCAGTTTTTTATATCCTTCCTTATCTTCATCCAATGAAATGTCTGTTTATAAAAAGAGCTGGAACATGCAGAAGGCACCCTAAAAAGCTGTTTTTGTTTTTATATATCAAATAATAATAAAATAAAATGTTTTTTTCATGGTCAATGGAAGGGTGCAATTTAATTATCCACATCAATATTTCATAATGCATTTTTTTTAAATCACATTCAAGCCTGAACCAAAAACCAAACAGAAATGATTATAGCCCTATATGAAAACTATATATATATTAAAAAAAATTCAATCAAATATGCGGTATTTACATTTACTATACAAGTGTAGTTCACCTCCCAGCAAGGAGATTGTGGGTTTTATTCGTAGGCTGGCCCACTACAATCTCTCTGGGTGGAGTCCGCATGTCCTCCCTGTGTTACCATGGGTTCTTTCAAGGCACTCCAGCTTCCTCTCCCCGCCCATAGATGCATGCATCTGTTGATGTGGTGTTAATGGGGTCCTAAACATTGGCCTAATGGTACGGTTGTGATTGGCAGTAGTCTTTATTATGTTTAAAGCTGCTTTATTGTTGAGTGTTACATTGACTACATTTTTGTATGGTCTTAAACATCCTCTACTTTAAAGTAAATTTGCGAGATTTTAGTCTACTCTACCTGCTTCTAAACAGCTGCCTGTCCTTGATCCCTGACTTTCACCCATTCCTCCACAGTTTACATAGACTCACCACTGAACAGCAAAGTGCTGCTGTCATGAGTTCACCGAGTTTGAAGTCGCCCACCCCTTTTCCTCCTCCCCATCACCGCCCTGCTGATACCTGTTGCTCTGATAACTTCTAAAAGCCTGTACTGACCTGAAAACCGCTTCAAAAATGATAAATAACCACCCTCTCCAAGCTTGAATCTGACGGGAAAGTGCCCCTGTCATTCACACATTCAATCAAGGCCTTTAGGAAGATCAAAGGTGAGCTCTGGACACTAATACAAATCTCCCGAGATTACCCCCGGATGAAACCGCTGTGGAATTTTCTGCAAAAGTGAGTCAATGGTGAGGAAGAGAGGAGTCAATGGAGGCAGCAGAATTTAAAAGGATCAGCTCCTAAACATACCCTTTATGTCCTTTCATGTTTCAAACACTTTTAACTGCATTTTCATTTTCCCCTTTTTATTTTGAAACTAACTGATGTTGAGAGTATTTTCCCCCATACTAACATTATCGACAGACATTGTTTTTATTTCCTGCTGCTCATGTAAACCTATGTAATTGATAATAAAAGCATTTTAACTTGTTATTTTATTTACTTATTTATTCTTTATTTAACCAGGTAAGTCAAGATTGGTTGAGAACCAATTCTTATTTACAATGGCGACCTAGCCACATTCATTCATAGGCAATGTGGGTTAAGTGTCTTGCCCAGGGACACAACGACAGCCTGTGCTTGGACGGGGACTCAAACCACCGACCCTCTGGGTTGAAGGGCGAGCCCCTACCCACTGCACCACTGCCGCCCACATAGAATTTAATAAATACAATATGTATTAATGGGAAGGAGGAGACCCCGGCCTGGGAACGCCTCGGGATTCCTCCGGAAGAGCTGGAGGAAGTGTCTGGGGAGAGGGAAGTCTGGGCGTCCCTGCTTGTACTGCTGCCTCTGCGACCCGGCCCCGGATAAGTGGAAGAAGGATGTATTTTCTGTTTAACCCATTTTGAAAACTATACTTGAACTCTCTTAGAGCCGTCACTGAAGCCACTTATCTCCCTCCATTTCCCCCGAGACGCCGGACCGACCCATCCCTGGGGAGTGAGGGGGGGTCGGACCGTCCCATGCCAGAGGGTGATGGTGATGGGGGAGGAGGGGGAACAAAAGGAAACCCAACCCCCATCATCTCAGTGTCCTGAGGGGGTGTCCCAGTTTAGAGCAGAACACGTAGACTGGTTTAGTCCTGGTTTAGTCTTGGTTTAAACCAGGACTAAACCAGGTCTAAACCAGGTCTAAACCAGGACTAAACCAGGACTAAACCAGGTCTAAACCAGGTCTAAACCAGGACTAACCCAGGACTAAACCAGAACTAAACCAGGACTAAACCAGGTCTAAA
>JAVQKC010045883.1:0-22683 GCA_036025475.1 Philypnodon macrostomus
CTTCATGAGTATCTTAGCGAGTCTAATGGTTCTTCCGATCCAAAGCATTTCATTGCATTTTTTGACCCTGTGTTGAATGTGCATAAGACAAATAAACTGAAACCTGAAACAATCATTAGGTTACATGTTTGTAGTTACTAAAAAAAAATACAAATAGTGATAAAATCAATCAAAATATGAAAACATTTGGTTGAGAGACAAATGTATGAATTGTCAAAAATGTATCATGTTGAAAGGCCATCATCCAACACTGTAGCATGTGGATGAATTACTACATTAACCTTTTATTAATAGAAATTGTAATAATGTCGCTGTTCCGTAATCATGCAACAAAGAGTTTTGGAGTCTCTACAGTGATCGACTCTGGTTAAACCAAGAATCAGTAATGCTCTGAGGTCCACTTAGCCTGGCTTCTCTGACATTAATAATGCAGAACATTTTCCTAATGAAAGAACATATTTTTCCTCTTCCATTTTTCTTTCAACATGTTGGATAACTGTGTTAATCAAGGCTTTACTTTCAGATTTCCTCTGTAATGGCATATCCAGTGGAGGAAAAAGGTCACGGTGGTAATAGACTGATCTGTAGTCCTCGGGGAGATTCTCTTTCTAATGCCTTCCCCTCTCTCTCTCTCTCTCTCTGTCGTCTTTGTAGCTCGCTCACCCCCGGACAGACCATCTACATCCCAGACATCCTCATCTGCCTCCCACTGCGCTCACCACCATTTCAATCACAAGGCCAAATGAAATTAATAAGAGGTGTTAAACGTATTAATCATTAAATTAGCCAAATTATCCTCCTCGTATAGCCACAGATGAATCATATGCCATTCTGTAATGTAATTTGCCTCTGCAGCAGGTGAAGGTCACCAGAGAACCCTATATTTTCACTAGAAAACTTCCTCTGAGTGATCAAAGACAAGAATGTGAAACGCTATGTTTTCCTGGTTCTATGAAATTTTGATCAGGTTCAGGTTACTTTATTTGCACCCAAGTGTTTGCCGTTAGTTCAGTTCCACCATTCCATAAAAAACAAATTACATAAATGAAGTAACTCTAAAAACAACAATAAAAACACAATAAAATCAAACACTCAAATCAATCATATCAAAGTGCTCATAAATTGCTCCACCAAGGACCATTAAAAGATTAAAAAAATCTGGAATCAAGAAAAATTAAAATAAAAATGGGAACTTTTCAACTTCAGTTCAAAACTGTGACCACAGCAGGGACAAAACTGTTTTTGTATCTGTGTCCAGCACTTTGGGACTAAGAGCCTCCGTCCAGAGGGCAGAGGTTGAAAGTGCCTGTGCAGTGGGTTCAAGTCATCCTTTAAACTGGAAGTAGCGAACCTCTATACCTGAAAAATTTTAATATTTGGTCTAAGGATTTTAAGAGTTTAAGAGTTATCTGACCAAACCAAGACATTAAAGAGAAAGATAAAGCTGATTTTATGAAAGCATGATAAAACATTGTCATTATGGTTCGATCAATGTGGAAGTCTGCCAGTTTCCTTACACAGTGTAATTGTTGCTGCCCCCTTTTACACACAATCTCACAATTCTCCTCAAAGTTCAGTTTGCTGTCTATAATAGTTCCCCCCCTATTTGTAGGAATCTCAATGATCTGACCTTTGATTAAAGTGACTGCCTGTGAGGTCTCTCCCTAAAATCAATCAGCATGTCTTTAGTTTTTGTTGTGTTTTTGTTGTCTGAATCTTTTGAGTTCTTCACTGATACTGAGTCCAAGGCATGTCAGCGTGTTTGCATCTACGGTCCCGCCTCTCCCATGTCAGAGATACTAAACAAAATATCAGAAAATGAAATTGTTTACCTCATTTCATGGGTTACGTGGACTTAAGTGATGGAGCATGGAGTAACTGTACTAATTCTTCGAGGGATTCAAAAAAGGTCTACCAAATGCAGATCTAACATGAATCCGCTTCACTTCGCGTCCTCACGCTATTTTAGCTGTGTTTCGTACATATGCAAGCTTTATAGATGGGACCTAACAGTGGAGTTTTTTTGTGACTTTCTTACAAGGATTTTTAGTTCAATTTTATAGAAATGTTCATATCTTTTAAACATATCTTTTTGTTTTCTGCATTTTTTTCTTGAGCCATGATTGAGAACTAGATGGACATCACTGTTATACTGTTTCTGTAAAACATTTTAAATACTTCAAAACACTGAAGACACTGAAGCTAGATTTCCTTTTAGATAAAGCACAAAGGTTATCTTGATTGATAGACGGGAAGGCAGTGAGTTTTGGTAACAACTCCCACATAACCTACAAAAACATACTCAACTACTTTCTTCCCTGCAGACGCTTTGAACAATTTCAACACGTTATTATTACAAAGCCACAGAATGTTCTGTTTGCTCATATTTATGCACATAACTATGTAGTTCATCTTTTCTGATTATGGATCTATCGAATCTCTTTTGTGACAGTCGTTGTTGCTATTGTGCTCTGCAGTGCACAGGTCTAAAATGCAGATTCAATTATGATTGTCTATACATTACTGTGAGATCTCTGACCTCATCTTTGACTTATAATCATATCTGTACACTTAGTCATTTTGCAGTAAACCACAAGCCTGTTCTCTTAGCACACATTTAGCACACATTAAATCTTCATTTTACCATTCCAAATCCATTCAGATTACAGCGGTCCAGGGCAATCTGTAAAGTTATTAAGAAAATTTACACAAGGCTAACAAAGCATACCTCTCTAGTTCCACAATTACAACTGCAGTTAAGGTCAATGCTGTGGATGAGCAGGCACAGTGAATGGGGACATACAAGGTCAGTTAAAATAAAATACACATCTAGTGTAGATGTCCTGTGACTGTCCATCGTCTCGACATTTCCACTTACATACCATTGGTGCAGATTATGGTCCGGAGGGATTTAAATATTTTTTAATTAATCAGATCACCTGCATATAATAAGACTTAATGCACGGATCATGTGCATACTTTATATGAAATGTGCATGCTTGTGCATCTATATGTCCAACTGTACATGCCCGTGACTAATGAAGCTCATCGCTGGACTTCAAATCACCTCCTTCATAGGTCCACATTTGCATACATTGTCTATGCAGTAGAACACTGAATCAATGACACAAGACTGGGTTTACCTCACAATGCAAACAAGACTGCCATTGTAACAAATGAGTATCTAACAAAATCAATGAAATCTGTTATTAATACAAGTATGATTATAATATTAGTCTATGATCAATACAGAGTTGATTTCGATGCAAACAAGGGGATTAGAGCGTGTGCGGTCTCTGGACAGTTTGGACATGTTCAGAATGACCATATGGCCTCTGCAACCTTGACCAGGATACATCAATACATCATTGAACAGACCAGAGGTTATGGGAAAATAAAGGGTTGAGAGAATAACCAAATTAAAGTCAATGTACACTGAGAGTTTACTGTAAAGAGGTGGTCCTTCAAAAAGACAGGTGTCTTAGAGGCCACGTCATTCTTTGCATTTAAATGAAAAAAATACTATTTGCTTGAGCATGTAAACAAATGTGTTTGTGTGTGTGTTCAGTGTGACAGTTGTCAGAATGTAGGTGTCGGTGTGAAAGACAACAACAAACATCATTGTACATTGCCAGATGTTACACAATAGGTATACACAAAACCGCCTTTCTGAAAAGTGCCTGTTTTCTCTGCTCTGCCTTTGTTTTGCCTATTCTCATTTGTGATGGTATTTATCTCTGTAACATATACAAAACCCTCGCTCTTGTGTGAAATAGGAGCCATTTACACAAAATGTGTATTTTAGCATCACAATAAGCTCACACAAAAGGATACGTTTCTTTTTTTGTACAACAAATGAACAGAAATGTACTCTCTATTGTTCTCATGAAAATCTGCCTCAAACATAAGTCTCTGCACTATATTAGATAATGAAAGATGCTGATATGTTCATCAATAGAATTTGTTTCTCAATAGTTAATCTACATTATTCTGTATTGCGGGAATGTAATAATGGGTTATTGTCACTCATTCATATCTCAAACTCATGAATGAGAAGGATGGTTGCTGAGAATAACTCTAAATACTGACATACAGGTTGACATAAAAATACATATTATTTATTCTTTGGTAAGAATGATAGTCGATCTGTAACTATGATTTGCAGGTGACCTTCATTTACGTGCCCAATTGAATCAGCTCATGTGCTCAGGCTTGAAGCACCCTTTACAGAAAAAAATCATATTTATATCCCATATAATAATATCTCAGCATCTTTAAAATCAAGGTTTTTTGACACACCTGAGCTGTTGAGCATGGCCGACACTATCCTCTAATAAGAAGTGGATCTGCACCTCTGTATTAAAGCCTCTGCCCGACCTCTCTCACTTCTATGACTCGCTTTAATAAATTACTGTCCAATAAGAACTTTTATTATCTTGGCATATGTTGCCTTTTATAGGTGAAAATAATTGCATTCCCAGATCACCACTCCCCGGTTCGTTTTTGAACATGAGACCGTGACCAGCAGAGCCTACGAAATGAGATAGTTTCACAGTGTCTGCACAAGTCCTTCTCATTTGGGTCGTTACACAGCTCCTCCCCCACACCCTCCTTCTTTCTCTATTTCCTGGCATACCTTCACAAGCCCCGCCCCCTCCGGTTTGCCACTCCACTAAAGCCTGGAGAGAGAGGGGCCCACGTTGCATGCCAACAGGCACTCTTTAAACCCACAAGCCCTTCCCCCACCCTCCCCTCCACACACGCACATGCACAGTGGTGTTTTGAGTTGCCGCTGAAGTGTGACAGAAGCCACTTGACAGGTGACACACACACACTTGATGTTATCGGGTCAGGGCCGCAGATTCAGCCTCTTGAGTGATGAGAGACTGTCACTTGCATTGTTTATCTACGATACAGGACAGGGAAGGGGAAATGACAGAGGAGAAGGCCGCTGCTCCTTTCTTTGTTTGAGGTATAGCGCTCAAGGGGAAAGAGGGGACGGAGCAAAAGAAGAAAATCTACAAAAACACATGAACACAAAAGACCTGGTGAACAGTACAGACCTGTAAAGAACCATTCATTATCTTCAGAAAGTCATCAAAGGCAGTTCTCTTATTTATATGTGCATATTTAGAAGAGTGACTTTGTTTTTTACTGCATCCAGCAAATGTAATCAGGAAATCATTCATTTTGCATTTGTTCATGGTCAAGGTGAAGTGAAATTGAATCTTATAAAACAGCAGTGAGTCCTAGGTCACAGGTCATCTGTTTCAAACTTGTACTTAAGCTACACTCATTAGCCCCCTGTACCTAATAAAGTGGCCTCATAGTGGTCTTCTACTGATGTAGTCCAGCAGCTTCAAGGTTTGTTGTATTCTGCATAAAAGGCTGATCTTCTGTAGACCTTGGTTGCAATGATTCTATTTATTTTAACGACTGTAGCTTTTCATCACATCGAGCCAGGTCGGCCATTCTTCTCTGCTGGGTATTTTTTATTCTTTTCTTTTTGAACCATTAACAAGGAATTCTGCAGTTTTCAAATTACTCAGATCAGTCCTATGGCACCAACATCAATGTGTTCAGTGTTAACAAGAACCTCAATATGTGCACATTTTGGAGTTAAAAAATACAGAAGACACATTTCTTGTTACAATAATTATTTTATTAAATTTAAAATATCTTTAGCACAGGTTAAAAATTAGACACTTCCATGTACCATGGGCGCCTTGGGATTGAATGTTTAAACATGATCAAAAATAAATACTCTTTGGACTCAAAGAGAATTTCTCCTTAATTTGTCTCTCATTGGATCTTACATCAGGTTAGATTTGAAAGGGCAGAGGCAGTTGATAGTATTCTTAATGACATTGATGGTACACTTGGTATTGGTAAAAACATTACAAACTGTGCCTGATTTGGTTATTCTGGAATGAGTCACAATTACACGTTGGACCAGCCTCATTGTTTCTCATTTTAAATCTATTTCAGACCTTTTAAATAGATGATGATGCTACCTAAACTCAGATGACTCCACTTTGTAGTGCCTTAAAGATTTTGTCATATTGTTTTTTTCAGCTGTGTTAGACACTAAAGTTATGCAAGTATTTATTTGGATTATGCATGTGGCATGCAGTGGCAATAGGGGATAAAAGTAAAATGTCATTCCTTTTAAACCTATACCATAATCCGGTAATTCAGGATTTTTGCCTCAACACTTAAATAACATGAAACATGAAACAAATAACAAGAACTATGAGCAGTGCACTGTAGTAAATGGCAGGCCAATGCATTACCTCAGTAAGAAAACATTAACAGCAAAGTCTTTTCCCATTTTTCAAGTTTACAAACCATAGCAGAGGTCACTATTTGAAGTCATGATGTTTGTCTTTGTTACATGCTATAACTGAAGCCTGGATTACAAAAGTACCTGAACAAATTGCCTGTATATTAGCATGCATAGATGTTCAATATTTACAGTCTATTTACAAATTGAACTAAGAATAGTATTTGTTATGTGTTTTCTTGTGTTTCATTTACATCTAGGTATAAAATGGAGAACAGAAAGTAACCTTATAGTGACATGTAGAGTAGACATGACATGCATATAAAGTAAATGGATGTTTGACTGAACAAAGTTGGTTCCTATAAACTTGTATATCTTACAGGAATACCTCAATTAGTAGGACGCTACATCCCCGACTAGTGCTACCACATTGCATAACAAAGATGTGTTTTTCTCTGTCTGTATTGCACACTAGTGTCTGAGCGCAACGGGCTCAAAAAGGTTAATTTACGATGTTAACCGTGCCGTGAAGGGAAAAGCAAATAGGAAAGAGCATGCACAGCACCAGAGGAGGACATTAAGCTGCAGCCACATCTCTCTCTTCTCGCTCCTCCTATCAGTGTAGTGACAACAGTAGGGCTCCCTGATGTGTACAGAGACACAGGGCTATCACCATCCATCATTGGAGACACTGAAAGGATCTTTCAGCAGTGATCACACTGTAAGCAGACGCACAATACTGACACCTTTTTACTTTGTCTTGTCTTGTTAAAAACTGCAGAAAAAGGCCTCTTAGTGAACAAACGTATGAAAGAAAATCAAGGGAGAAAGACCCGGTACAAAGCAAATACATCAGAAGACAAGTTTACTCAGATCAGTATTATTGCAGTATATTACATCCTATGCAGATGGACATTTAAAAAGTATTCCCTCTGGTGGAAAGACAGGAAGACAGTGGATGTACATGTATTGTGACTGAAAATTGACTTGGTTAGAGGCTTATAAGATGTTGCTGTCATTAACGATATTGCTCAGTTAGTGAGAATAACATCAGTTTTACACACTCAACCTGTCCCTGTGGTTCTCTGTCCACCTCCTGCTCATTTACTCTCTACCTCTAATATAGGCAATAAGCAGAGCTGTAGCCTCACTGGGGGTCCATAAACACTTGATTTCACAGAAGTACCTTTGATAAAACAGGGCATGACTGCCGGAGCAGGTTAATGTGCTTTCCCATAAAGCTTATCTCTGACTGGGGTCATCAGGGCCAAGTGGCATGGGGCTGGTCGCCATAGCAATAAGACCCAAGAAGCAGTTACCCCAAGATTATGGCCCCTCTGACAATAAGGGCCAAACATGGGCTACCTTTGGATAATCAAAGCCCCCGTCCCAACTCATAATAATGTGGACGTTTACCGGATTACAAATTAAATATGGGACGGTGTCATAAATGTCTATCAGGACTAACTGATCCACTCTATTTGGAAAAACATAAATACATGCATACATATTTTTTTTTACCCTTGCGTGTGGACAGAACTAACACTTGTTTTTATCAGGTATAATGATACTGTATAATTTGATAGTCTAAAGATTGGAGCTTTGAGGAACACTTTGATAGCATATGGTTATCCCCTGCTGCCTCACACTCTGGGCTCTGTAGGGGGCCCAGAAGGGATGTATGCATAACTTTGTGGACTCCACAAACTTTTCACTTCTCTAAAACTGAGGAATTACACCCTGATCACAGCAGGAGGAACAGCACGCCTCCAGGCATCTCCCCTCCAGCTCTCTAATCTCCATTTTACACCCTAAAGACAAACTGTTATGCCAAAGACACAAAGAGCTGGATGGCACTGTCCACATAAATCAAATACACTGGCTCTATCTCCCTAACTACCTGGGGCACCGTGAATATGTGTACACTGTTCTCCATGATCAAAAATGAAAATGAACATACAAGTGTCTACGGTCTCTCTCACTTTTTTTCAAACCAATTGAAATCCCGTATCTTTTTTTTCTTTCTTTCTTCTGGCTCGGGCGCAGGAGACTAAATCAAGCTGTCAGAAACCAGACTGCACAGCTAAATGGTGCAGCCTGAAATGCCACCTGTCCACAGCTTGTGGCAATTTATTATTTTCCATTTATTTATTTTTATAGAGAGTACCTGGCTATTTGGAAATAAAAAGCTTCCATGAAATCTGACATTCTTGCACACGTTTTGAGTGGTTTTCTCCCCAGATAATCGTACCTAACAGGATTTGTCCCCCATTATCTAATCAGATGATTTGGTTTACAGCAGTTATCTGTGGTATTACACAGTGGTCAGCCTGAAGCATTTATTACAATTATAAACTGAGGCATTTTGGTTAATCCTGTTCATTCTGTTCACCAACAAATCTTCTTGGGAGCCCATCTCATCTCACAAAAGGGGCTTGATGGCTAACTGTTCACCCAGAGGCTTATGTGGTGGCCAGGATGAAGAAGGCTTAAAAGCCAGTATAATTTATCTCTATCATTAGCTGTGTGACATAAGGAGGTCTGCCGTATTTGTCTTTAGTTTTGGCTGTAACAACTCATCTAGACACATTTTACCTTTGTACACTTGAACAAAGAGTTGAACACAGAAACGTGTTTTTTGTCTAAACTAGATCTATAAACGTAGGGTATGCTGGAGGTCAGAGTTCAGTAGTTGACATGGGTTGCCTTACTGTAATCCCTTGACCTTTGACCCATCTGCAGTACCCCAATATGATGAAAATGTGCTGAAAAAATCTCTTGTTGTTTTCAGTGCCTTGTCCGTGTCACACATAAATCAAGAAGTCCTTATCAATTATGTGCCCAAATGTAGTACAACCCATGTTACAGTCAATTGGGTTGAAAAACAAGATTGTTCTTACAAAGAGATCTGAGTTATGGTAAAGCGAGAGGCGTCTTAGAAAGAGGTGTTGAGATGAGAGATGCATCCTGCAGATTACATGGGGCCCATGTAAAGGTTGTTTAGGCCCAAAAAAAGGCAGGCTGGGGCCCCATAGGGGTAAATCTGAATTAGTAGTGCTCTATATATTCTTTCTATCCCCACCCCCTCCGCCTGTAGCCCATATCCATCATGTTAATATACCTACAGCCTGGCCCTTTGGGTAATATATCTTTGACCTGTGATTACTCTAACAGCTTATTGTTTGCACACTGAACAATCCCATTATGTCTGGGATCTGTTTACATACAGCCGTGTTGTTTAGATTAGCATGGTGTGTGTAGGTGAGTGGGAATGAGAGGGAGCCACTGTGTGTTTGTGTGCTTTCAACATACAGTTCACATACATACAGTATATGGTGTATATGTTGTTGCTACATCTGCTCTGGGTCAAAGCAAACATAAGCCTACATGCTGCCTGACTAACAGGGCAAAACACTTCACAGAAAACAAATTGGCCCATTGCACATTACCTACCCCTTTCCACCTTTGTCTCTGAAGTCAACTTCCTTTGCGCAGATGTTTCAATATTACCACATGTTCATGGCAAGTCATGTTGATATTAATACACTATTTTTTGTTTCTGATTTTTTTTTTACTTGTGTATAATGTCAAAGGGTTGATCCTTGTCAGGTCATGACAAAACAACTCCTATGTTTATTTTGATTTAGGCTCACATAGAACCTTCTACATGTTTTTAGGGAGACATTAAAGGATCATCCGGATCCAAGGGCAACAGGTCTTAAAGCACACGACTGAACATCTGTTGAAGCTGACTGCCATGCTCATTAACACAGAGTTAACCTCAGACAGGACGTGAGGTCAGCTTGGCCCACAGAGCGGCCTCATGTTGTAAGTGTTTGAGGTCAAAGGGTGACTAAACCTCTCAGAGGAAGCTGTCTATCTCAGATGCAGTCTCTGAAGGTGGACAGAGCTTAGGCAAATGCACTTGTGTGACCTTTTAAACTTTGTGCTCAGTCCAAGTTACCTTCACCAATCATGTGCCCAAAGACCTCTACATCGTCTCTCTGATCATCTCTGGTTTAAGACTTTTCTGACACTGCCTGTACTGCGATGTGAACGATGGTGTTTTTGACTTGAGGAATGGACGCCCCATGCTACATTGAACACTGCCTCATAATTGAAGTGTCCCAGTTTGGCTTCCTTTTCTTTCCTCTACTCACTTATGAATCCAGGTTGTGTTTCTAAACCCACCTGCACCACTGTTATGTTTTAGAGATGAACACAGCTTTTAAATTGAGTTAGTCCACACACACACAGATAAATCCCTAAGAATATTTTCACAGATAAAGGCTTAAATTTTTTTTGTTCAGAAATAGCAGCCAGTAATGTAGCGTCGTCAGTATAACATACTAGCATCAAAAAGGAAAGTCTGATTGAATCGAATGAATTGTGCTGTTAGCTATGCTCAACACGCAATTAGTCCTTTTGAAGACTACACAATTCTGTTTGTGTTTAGACAAATGGTACAAACGTTATAGGATGGCATCTGTTTATGTGTAGACTTTGCTTAAAATTCAGAAATCAAACTAGATGAGTTGCCAGTGGGCTTGCACTGGTTTATTCTGTTAGGATCCCTAGTGTCAACATGCAAAGTATAGCATCTTACTATACAAAGTGTACATATATACAGCAGCGGAAGTACAGTATGTGAGTGAAACCATGTATGATTGTGCATCTGTGTGCGTGTGCTCGTCTGTGGGATTGTGTTCCTCTGTTGCCGTGTTTGTCCATCAGAGGCATCCATCACTAAGTCCACTCTCCTCATGGGGCTCAGGGGATATGCAGTGAACTGTGGGACAGCACAGGGGTCATGCTAATGTCATGGAGTCTTGAAACACAGCACACACTGAGAGGTAGAGGATGCACTGCTGAAGGTGAGCTTTTAGTTCCCTTTAGTTGTCCACATGAAGGATGTTCTTCTTTCTTTCTCACCAGTGTCATCTCGTCTGGTGATTGGCTTTCATTATTATCCATTTGGTTTTCTTCGTAGTTCATAGAAGAAGCAGGTTAGGGTCTTCATAACTCACACGGTGGGTCGAGATCCAAGCAATGTCTCAAACAATGCAGGTAGTTACACCCTCACATGGGCCAGTTATTGCAAATCGTCAGAGAGATCACCTTAAAATGAAACGTGAGCTACAGATAATGCTTGATTTAAAAAACTAATAAAAAAAAACAAGTCCAGAGTTAACTGTTTGGCTTTCCTTTTCCTGACCAGATGAGGAATTTCTAGCATTATCTACTGTACAGCTAATGTACTCTATTCAAATAGAAAATCAGCATTACGTATTTGTATTTCTTTTGCTATAAAAAAAAAAAAAAAAGTGCTTTTAAGACATTGGAAGTATCCTGAAATATCCACCATGGTGAGACTTGATATACTGCCAGAGTATTAAATATAGACTATTGCCCATGCTACTGTCTTCATTTGTTCCTATTTACATGAAGCAGAGTGGGTATGAGAGCGGAAGACAAGTCAAGAGAGGATTAGTAGTACATTATTTGTAGACCAGATATCTTCAGAAGAACATCTGATATGATTAAAAGACAGCCATTAGGTAGGTTTGAAGTGTCCACAGTCTTGAGGTTTTTTGAGAACTGGTTTCGTAAAGATCTATTTACAGAAGCATGCAACTGTGGTGTTCTCTAGAAGAGAAAGTAGTCATTCAAATTTTGACAGTTTTACTTTTAAACATATTTTTCTGCATTTTCTAGAAAAGCTGGAGGTATTGTCCAGGGGAGGGGGGTGCGGCTTTACAGAGTTTCACTGTATACAGTTGAAGGATTTCAGGAGTGTCCTCTTCATATTTGAACATTGTGCTTTGTAGGTGTCTAGCTGCGACTGGTCTGTCCTCTTTGATGTTATCACCGCTTTGTTAATCAGTCATCTGTAAACACAAGAGGGGTTGAGAAAGAAAGGGGGATTCATTAAAGAAAGAGTATTTTATATAGCACTTTTCACATATATATGATTGTAATATACCACTGTTGCTAGAGATGACCCGGGGCAGAGCCATGGAAATACCAGCCTTACCACGCCTACTCTGATTACCACAAATAATTAAATTAATTAAATCAGACAAGGTGGGTAAAGTGTCTTGCCCAAGGACACGATGATGGTAAGAACTGGTTGGAATGAGGATTGAACTACCAACCTTCCAATTTTTGGATGGCTCGCTCTACCACCTGAGCTACTGCTGCCCCAGTTTCATTATTGTAGTGAACATGGGCCTAACTTACCTCCATCATATTATTGTATGTGTGTTTTTTGATCTAAATACTTTATTAATCCTTTTAAAAACCGTGATGTATCGCATGTGATTATGTGCAATATATTGACCATCACAGTATCGTCATATTGAGGTATTATCGTGAGCCGTGTAACTCGTATTGTATCAGATTGTGAGGTACCCTGAGGTTCCCAGCCCTGATAATACAGTGAGTCATGGTGTCAGTATTTGGGAATGCGGGGGCCTCTGCTGTCACCAGGGCCTGTATAAAAACAAAGGCGGCGTGACCACCCTGTGAGTGTACAAGGCCATCCACTTGGCAGAGATTCAGAGTGACAATGGTAGCAGTGTGTGGTGACTCCCTAATCAGCTTCTATTAAGGCCAAGGAGAGACAAGTATGAATATTAATATTGCTGGTTTCATTTCATATGCAACCTAGTGAGCCTATCAGTAATAAGGGCTGATATGTGTTTTTGAAAAGTTCAAAACTCTTTTTACAGCTTTTGTTGAATGGCACTGTTGGAGTACAGATGTAGAAGTCTCTCCATCTCTCCACTCTTGTTTAAAATGTAAGCATCTCTGTGAATCTGCATACAATCAAGAATTAGATGGTATTTTGTATATTTTGTATCAACACATTGCGTTGGCAAAATTAATTGCACATCTACTGCATATGGCCCAACCTGTGTCCACTGTCACTGACTGTAATATACAGGCAATATTCAAGATACTCTGTGTATTGTCCAGATGTATCCAGCAGCAGCCTATATGAGCTACACACAGAGATCACACGCATTGCCCTGAGGCACTCCACATCCACTAGACAGTAGAGTTTCAAGCCCTTCTGACACCATGTGGTCCCTGGGTCTGTGATAACAGTCTATGCGATGGGAATGCAGGGCCATTTGGACCTCCAAAGCCAGGTGTTAGCACTTCAGTTCACTGCCTCATCAATAATTGACAGAGGCAAACCAATCAGAACAATTTGCTCACCACAGCGAAGTGCTAGAGCAGCCTAACACCAGTGAATCATTAATGAGGCAATTAGCTGAAATGGTTAGACGGTTAGGCAGTGCTCCTGTGACGTTACACCAGTTGTGTCCCGATACAGCATCTGCACATGATGGACTGATGTACACACACAACACAAAATCACATAGTGATCTTAGAGGGTTATATGACACTGTAAGATACAGAGCTGAACTTCCTTAAGGTTGGACTTTAACTTCTGTTGGTTGATGCCAGCTCTCCATCTGTTGACCACAGCTCCTAGGGAAAATAACAGCTACAAGACCATTTGGCCATTACCATGGGAGATTGACCTTTATTGGTTGTTGTTACCATCACAGAGACCACTGGGAGCATCTTCCCGAGTGATTCAAGTGTGGAAGAGCCTTTATGGACATGTATAAAATCGACCCTAGTGACATCACTCAAACATGGTTGAAGCAACAACAACAATAACAGCAGATATAGAGTTTGCCTTTGAAGAGCACAGATCCTGGATTGTTGTATGAAAGGAAAATCAAAGACCCAAGGGAGCTGCTCACAAAGCCCCATCGATCGGCCATATTGGAACCATTTCATAGTTTATCGATGCGCCTCTGCCAGCTCTCAGCCCTGGGTCCAGCATAGGCTCAATTAAACCAGCAACCTTGATCTCTGGAGCAAACCACACACACTCCATGTACTACTCTACTACTAACAGCTGTACCGTATTATTAAACAACAGTAAATATGAACTAAAGCTTAAATAAATAATTAAAAATAATTCAATTATTCTTTCCTCCTGGCTTGATGCTAGCTAAATTGTCTTTTTCCCTTTCAGCTTTCTAATGAGATATGTAGGGTTAAGGACGTTGTTAAGATTAATAACCAAGCTGACTTCATTAAAGCTACTGTGAAACAGATATCCTGATTCTGCATCTATTAGATATTAAGAAAATACCACTTCCACTCCTGATTACACCCTTAAAACCCAATGTAATTGATTGGTTCTTTAGATGGGTTAAGTTGTGTGTTAAAATTAGTGTTTAAAATGGGACAGATATGGAAGCTTGTTTTTAATGATTCTTATTCACTTTTATAGCCCCCACAGGATGCACCTTCAATAAATATTTGCAAACAGGAGATTTGCAGGACTTCTTGAGAGAGTCATTACAATTGAGCCCAATGTGTTCTGAGATTAACATGTAATTAAAATAGTAAATCAATATGTATTAAGCAATAGCAAGCAAACCAATGGGACATGAGTTAGTCAGGGGACAGAGAAGATACTGATAGCTGACACAAGGAGCCCCTTTCAAACCACACTAGACTAAAACATATTAGGTTCAATATGATATGCAACTGTTTAAAAGAAAACACATTACTTAACACAATCTCCATTGTCTATGCTTTGAGATGTATAAGTATGATGGCTTTATTGTTCATTTTTATTTATTGTTCTTTCTTGACAGAAAAAATGGCCCTGGAAAACATTGGTCTGCCTCAATTATACAGTTATAAGCTAGTGGATTAATTATTGATGTTGGCACCATGGAACAAGAGCATGGTTGGCAATGTGTCATATTTATTTATTCATTTTTTTCTGATGCATCATCTTGTATTGATACATTTTCATCTAAAATCCTATGACGCCTTGGTCTGTGGACAATGGAAAGAACACACAATGAAATATGGGAAACATAATGCAGTGTTACTGGAAGAGAGGAAACAGATAACATATTGAGTAAAGTATTCTCATAAATGGTAAATATTAAATAACTCAGGGTACTTTATAAATGTGTTGTTTCAAGGGTCACTTCACTCTGCAGCCACTGCATCACTTTGTGAGAATATTTGATCTATTTTCACCTGTATTTTGCAAATAAAGGTAAGTTGTGAATTATTATACATCAGACTGAAAATGTTATGTTTTCATGTTACAATAATGTATTGTAAATATGTATATATGTATACATCAACACAAATCAATATTTTTTATTGTTTTATAGATAGACATATGAGTTTTAATACTACATAATTAAGGGCCCAACCATGCAGGAAAAGTGCTTGTCAAAAGCGTGAAGTGATTTCATGTAAAGCTAGCAAAATGAAAATTAAAAATCCTAAAAAATGTTCTCAAAAAGTTTGACGTCAGTAAATTTAGTTTTTTACACATGTGACTACATAAAAATAATTGTATATATATACTACATATGATATCAGAAAATTACCAATATGGGAGGGAGTTAAAAATACTAATTTCATCATAGAGCACACCATTGTACAACCTGTTACAGTTAATAAATGTGGAATATGTTACTGAAATATGTGCGTTTATGTGTGGTTCATGACGTGTCCCAGATGCATCTGAGAAAAGTGATTGTTAGTTGGTGTTCAAAAACCTGCTTATACATGTACTTTTTTGTTTAAAACTCACACCTGTACATCTCTAACCCACTCACCATTCACGAGAGCACATGCAAATTTAATCTAATCTGTTTCAGTTTCAAACTTCCATGACTCAACATCCGTCATTCTGCAGCCTTTCACCGCTCTTACAGCAACTCGTACTTTTATTTCCAATAAATGAGTCTCTTAATGTCAAACCGGTCCATTGTTAACCTTTCCGCACCTCGCCTAAATGTGTATTTGCACCCCATTTGGGAGGTGTGAAATTTGCAGTAACAGACAAACCTCCGCTTTCTCAGGGCCCCATAATGTTTGGCTGCGGAGAATAGATCGATAGCCATCAGAGCACTAGGATAAATACATTTATCTCACCAACATACGCCACAATACTACAGTGTGTTCCATTCCACTTGTGTCCTCAACTTACAGTATGTTTATTTGTGTATTTATAAACCACAACAACTATACATAACAGACCGAGCCTGCACACACTAATGCAATATTCAAATGACATAACTAAAACAAATTGAGTGTTGTTTTGGTTTTCAGTTTAGTCTTGGTTTGGTGCTGGTTAAATCTGACTTCATCTTTAGGTTTTGATTTACATTACTCAAATCTCATTTTCCATTTCTACCTAAATACATTTTGATAAAGTTAAAGTCAATACAGAATTATTGCATGTTGCATTTTTTTCTAATGTTGTGCATCTCTAGTTTACGTCATGTTAAGCAAATTCTCCGGGCGTTCATTTGTGATTGTCTCTTCGGTCTGTCGCCCCTCTGCTGCAGATAAGGACCAGGAGTTTTGAGTAATTATAGAGTATTATCACCAAGGAACGTTTTCATGGCGACATTTAAAGATGTGTAGTGAGCGGTGACAAACGAACGACCGTTTTAATCTGTATCAGGAGGAAAAACACATGGCTGGAGCCAATGAAGTCAGCTCTGTCGTTTTGCCACTAACTGAGACCATCTGGACTGAATGAAGTTTTTCCCTTTGAATCAACAGCTGTTGGAAATTATACATCAGTACTACTTCTTTACTACAAAAATATTAGCATATTGTTCTAAATGATATTCTCTTTGGTTTACGCTTTTACTTACTAGACATCACATAACAGTAATTGGGAGATGGTACTAAGGAAAAGTATATAAACAAAAAAAGGGTATATTAATGCTGTACCATTTACACCACAGCGTATTGTTGAGCTTTTCTTTCCTTTTTAGTTCATATATGTTTATATTTTTAATGTTAATGTCATATATATGGAAAATTCATATGAGGTAAAACATGTTCTGTACAATCTACATATATGTTTGCTCTATTACTATTACTCAAACCTGAAATCACACCCAGGATGTTCTGCTTGAGAGGCTGGCATTCTTCCTACCTGGCCACAGAAGTACACAATATACTTCTGATTTAAAGTGTCAATGACTTGAGTAACCATATAAAAAAAAAATTCTGAACTCTGAGCAAATGCACCTGTTTCCTCTCATCTGAGCGTTTGTTCTTTCTTGACTCCACCATTTTGTGTCTAAGCCGGTGTGTGTGCAGCGCTGATCGAAGGCTCAACTGTGTCTGTCAATCTGTCAGCGGCTGACAGTTTTACAACACGCGCACTACACTGATGGGTGCCATCATTCACGTAACGATTGGCCCTCTCGCTCAAATCAAAAGACAAGAGCAAGTGAGGAGGCTGGGGAGGATTGAATGTGTGCGGAAGCAGGTGAGTAATGGTTGTGTCGAACAGACAGACTGAGAGGGGAAAAGGGAGTAGATACCAATTTGGTGATATCTGGTAAACCCTATTATGTTTCTTCACATTTTCATAGTAAATGGTGACGGATCTTCCTCTCTGAGTAAATGGTGACTGATCTTCCTCGCTGAGCTGCGGAGAGACAGCGGTGTTTCTTTTCCACTGACCTGACGTGACATGTTCTTGGGCAAATATTTTTTCAACAGTTTTAAACCATACCGTTCAAATTTACAAATATGCTTTAAGTCTCCAATCATCATATTAGTTTGTTTCCATTTTTAACACTGTACACTAGCCTTTATCACTATACTGTCCTTTTAACACTTCTATATCGTACAAATATGTCGATTTTTAAGCTGAAATGTATCTTTAGCCAAACGATAATCTTCAATTGGCAATTGCGTAAAGACAACGTTTACCCCTAATTCTCAAAACTATTTATATGAGAACAGTATGGACTAATTAAAAGACCCCACCATAAGGAACAGTTGGATCTTCAGAGATCCCATGGAGCCTGAAACGTTCCCTGGAAACCAAGAGGCAAACAGTGCCCAGAGGAGAGACAAATAAGTCAATCTGTTTGTCTATTTACAGGGACCAGCAGAAGCACTGTGACACCCCATTCACACTCATGTGGGAAACACATGCTTAATGACTGCATCTCTCTAATGATCACCCCCATATGCACCTTCCGTCTCTTCTCAGTTCTACACCTTTCTTTTTGGGAGAAGTTCTTGTTAATCCTGGGAATCGGTCTAAATGTGGGCTTGGAGATCTGCCTGTGATGTGGTCACAGAGGGCCTGCTTGTATTTTAAACTGACTTGCGACATCTGCGCAGGTGTCATTGTTGGAGGATCGATCAGACCTAGCCCAGGATGATGTTTTCTTAAATGTTTGGTGACAGGTGATGACATGGCGGTGATGGTACGGCTGAATAGATTGTCTCCCCCTCTCTTCTCTTGGTCCCCTCACTATCTCTCTCTCCTCTTGCTGTTCCTTTCCTCCCTTTTCTACTCGTGCTGGGATGTGTCAAGCACAACATGTCAGATTATTTCCCAGCAGACACAGTGCTGTGTGACAGAGGGACTGGGTCTGTATATCATGCAATGACACTACACATAGACCCTCCTCCCAACACCACATCTACCTAACATCAAATACTGTATGGCTGGGCCTTTCTTTTTCTCATTAGGAATGGAGACAAAAGCAGAGTTTCATCTGTGAGGTTTGTCAGTGGTGTGCTGAACTGCTTTCTCTGTCATGATTTTCTGTCAATTTTTCTTATTTTGTAATTGAACATTTTATATGTGGAATTTATATTTATGCAGTCAGTAGACTGTGTTCATTCTGGTGGTCAGTTCTATCAGTTGAAATATATTTGAAATGAAAACAGTAAATCAGATATGTACAAAAACATTCAAATGTGTATTTTATTATTAAGATGAACCTTTCATCAGCATACTTAAGTGAGTTCTAGTCAAAATTATAACATTTTGAATGGCTTCAGAGATGGCTTTGGTGTGGGGGATCATGCCTGTATTCCGACCAGCCGCTGAGCATATTGTTTCTATGGCACCTGTCCCCCAGATTAATAACTCCAAAGGCTGTGCTGGCAAAGCGTGCACCGATACCAGAAATTACAATACTAATTCAGCACGGGGGATTTATACTCCGGCCTGGGCTACAATTTATGATGAGGTGTGGACAGGGGCAGAGGAGGGAGAGGAAGAGAGAATAATAATGCTGGCCAAAGTGATTAGCTCAATGGGAGAAACTGTGCATTTGTAGCCCTGCAATTATTATTGTGTTTCTCATCACATAATGAGTTTGAACAATGCAGTTAATGGTATTATTGGCGGAACACCAGAAGCCGGGTGTATATAAGCTTGATAGCACTTTTTCATCGATAAATCACTCTAGTGCACATGGCAATATTTAAATCTATGTTATTAAAATTGTTGGAACAACACTATCAGATTTATGTTGTTATTTTATTATAGATTGATTATCATCATCACAGGCATATCTGATTTGCGTGCAGGCAGCTGGAGAGCGAGTGCTTTAATCCATTTTGATTGCTCTGCAGAGGAATGCCGCGGCTCTGCTTGAACGGACAGCTACTCACTGTGCTGCTTTTGTGATTGGCTTTGCAAATAAAAGATTGTTTTCTTCCCCTTGTGCTTTTGCCTTCACCACACACTTTCAACAAACATAATAGAAGCGCTTAACATTTTCTTCTCCTGTTATTGTGTGATTAACACACAACAATTTAAAAAATTAGAGCTGAGCTGCCTTTTTATTTTATGAAAGATGTGAGGCATCACTGCACCAAACATTATGTTCACCTCAAAAGCTGAATGACTTAATTGAATCTATTTTTTTTTCTGTCTTTTTTGCATTTAAATGTAGGTGCTCTGAACTGAGGGAGATGATCAGGTGCCCTAAGTCTTGGCCAGGAGAAGCAGTCTACCATGTACTTTCACCAATTCGACGCAGAATTACTGGCTCTCACAACTGTGACAGGCCTGAAATTACAATTGAGTTTCACTCTTTCCTGTTTCCACACCGAGCTCCTTCTTCCTTTTTTTTCCTGTTCTCCTCGTTTTCTCGTTCGCTCGCTCTCTGACGGCTCAATAACAGGTGCCATGCTAAGAGAGCTGTTACAGCCGTCCCTGAGTGGTTGTGTCAGCAGCAATGTTAAGGCTGAGCTTTCTAACCTGCTCACCATGCAGGAAAATCGGGAAAGAAAAATCTCTTTGGTCCCCAAATGGCGCCCACTGGGAGCCATCATGCGCCAAATTTCACCGGGTGGTTCTCCCTCGTTATGTGTCTGTGGCCCCTGGACTCCGATTTACAGATAGAGCCATACTGAGCCTTTCTGCATGGCAAGCCCCACACAGCTGTGATCAGCAGAAAAATTACAACAAAATAAAAAAAAACAACAAATCAACAAACACATACGAAAAAGGCAATTTCTTTGCAAATGCCTGAATAAGGACATTTTTGTGTGTCATCTGCAGAAAATGAACCTTTGAGGTGGACCCCGATTGTCCTTAGACAGGTTTGGCCTGGCTACATACAACCTGTTAAATGTATGAGGTAGTACTATCAGTGTGAAAACAAAATTATAAAAGCTTTTGCGTCTTGCTCTTGATTTGAAGAACCAGTTTATAAACTCTTGAGCTGATGCAAACGTCTCTCGCCTTCCACACAAACAAGGCAATCTGTCATCATGAACACATGTATTAACAAATGAAAAGTATGCTCCATGGTGGATTTTTAAAAGGAGGTTGTGGGCAAAATCTATGCAAATATGTGTGCTTTGTGAAAAGATACATCAAGGGCGAGAAAGCCTGAAGCAGGCAATAATCACATATGAATTGTGTGCAAACAAGAGACACTAAGTACCTCAAAAATCAGACACACGCACACACACACACACATGATGAAGGGACAATTGCTGTAATTTTCATTCATTTCCATAAAACTGTATTAAAAATAAACTTTTGCCATTCTGAAACATATTTGTAAGTGCAACATTTGAAACACTCCACAGCTGTCATCAAAGCTCAATGAAAATATCAGAAATGATTGGACTTTTTCTGTACATTTTGTAGAAAAGTAATCTAAATTTAGCCCTCCATAACATCATGTGGTGTTTCATTTTACACACACACAAAAATTATAAATTTCAAAGGTGACCTGATGGTTTTCATTACAGTTGATTGATCGGTCTATGTGAGGGTGTCACAAAATGGACACAGCAGACATTGTACACCTTCTGGAGCTTTTAGTTCACTATAAGCTGTATAAACATGTCCCCTATGCACCCTATGTTTGTCTGTATGGAGGTATGCTGTTTACATGACTGTACCTGCCAAACACAGAAAGTTACAGCATGTTCACAAAACTCTCTGTTCTTTGATAGTGTTTGGGAACAAAGAAGTTAAATGAATTTCTCCTATGAACCAGTAAATAACCTCAGCAATTCATCATAAGAACGAGAAGGAAATGTCAAGGGCACAGGAGTCCCTCTTTGTTGAGGTCACACACACACAACATAAAGACGCATGCAAATAAAAATATCATACACACACACATTTACATGCTGCATTGTGACCACACTGTGCTACATAGAAAGTTGAGGCATTGACAAATCGCTGAGACCTGGAAGTGGGGCCGAGGTGGGACTAATTGAAATGAACTTTAGAAAAGGGGGGACACCTAATTAAACATGAACTTTCTATCCTGTGTTTGTGTTGACATCATGGGGCCTAAATTTCAGCTCATCCCGGCCCAACCTGACAATGCAACCAAAAAGATACGGTACAGCGTGCAAAGAGAAGGAATAAGGTCATTGCTTTTCCCTCAGTGAAAACATATTTTCTCTTGTCTAGAGTCACTTGCGACACTTTGCTGGCGTGTACGAGGGGCCCATTCATTATCTGCTGCTTTCCCTCGGAGAGCGCGACACATATGGCAACTTGTGTTTACGTGTTTATCTGCAGACAGCCATCATGAGCTTTGTTGCATATTGGCATACATACACCTGTGAGTGTACGGGGGCCAGAGTGCATGCGTGTGCATATTTGCCTTGTTTGTTGCTGTTTATTGCCTGTTCTATTTTCTGTACTACTTGAGAGCGGGGACACAGCCCAATGCAGGAGCTGTGAAGTTTCCCAGTAACTGCCTAATTCCTCAGTGGCTGTTTAGAGTGTCTCCAGCAGTGCTAAGTGTTCTCCTCTTGGTGCCTGATCAGAAAACAGGACCACTTTAGTCAGTTTGTTTAAGGTCCCCGGAGAAGGTATTGTATCCTCCCTCTGTGCGCGCCCTCAGCACACACATACACACTTCTAAAGGTCTCACCAACCTAAGGAAGATTTCTTAGATTTTCAAAACCTTGTTTACTAGAATCAAATGAATTACCTTTGTTATACGTTTTGAATAGAAAACAACAACAACAACAACACACACATATATATATTATATATATATATATATATATATTATATA
>JAVQKC010045886.1:0-21376 GCA_036025475.1 Philypnodon macrostomus
GAAGAAGTACCCAAATCGATACAGTTCGGCGTCTTTATGGTATGCACCTGTGTGCAAATGTTGAAACTGATCCGGCAATTTGTTTTTGAGTTATCGCATTCACAGCTAGGATCTGCGGACACGGACGAACACCGACGTGATTCCATTATATCGGCGACACGCTGTTTTCGCCGATATAATTAGGAGAAGAATAACTTTGCCTTTTTGCTGTTTTGGTTGGATTGGATAACAACAGTGGAGAATTGGCAGTGGAATATCCTCTGGTCATTGGCTATTTTGGCACCACTGGTACTCACTCAAGTATCCGCACATTGGGACGAGAATTAAAGGATAATGCTGGTCAGGTGACCCACAATTTTAGAAGAAGAAGAAAAGTTGCCAGGTTTCCTTTTTCGACAGTTTAATATATAACATTTCAATATTTTATACGATTGTCTTTGCAGAAGGGAACAGTAGGTTTTTTTCTTTTTGATTACAATTTTGATTACATTGTTTTAGTGTGATTGTTGGTCTATTGTGCTGAATAATACCACACCCTCACTCACTGGCCACTTTATACGCTAGACCTACATATCTGATTGTGAGCTGGTAGGGTGATTTAGGTGACATGACATAGTACTTTAGAAAATTTAAGGATTTACAGTGAATGATTTAAAAAAAAGACAATATCCAGTGAATGGTACTTCTGTTTCTTTACAGCAAACTCACTTTCATAAAAAAATAATAATATCTGTCTGTCAAACCGGCTGGGATTGTAGGTTAAAAGTGAACCACAAACACCAGACGGCTGAAGACAGGCGGAGGATAGACCGGGCCTATAATATGCTTCACATGTAGCTGCTCTGTTATGATAATTACATCTCGCTAGCTTTCACCGACTCTATACCTTCCCGTTTTATAGGCGCCGGAAGGGTGAAAATGGAACCAGCTTGTAATTATAAAACCGGGAGCCGATAGGATTGTGCTCCCAGCGAGAGGAGGTTCGTTGGAAATTCGATCATTGGATTGTTAGCTCACTGTTAGACCTCTGTTTCCATCACAAATGTCAACTTGATAGAGTTAAGTTAAGGTCATGTTTGAAAACTCTTATTAAAAATGTAGGCAATATTATGGATCAAATGTTGAGTTTAAAAGGGAAACAGTGGGGTCTCCTGCTGCACCTAAACATCTTCACTAAATGATCATTTGTATTTTGTATTTTTTTGGTGAAAATAAATAGTGTATCTTATCTATACAGTGATCAGGTATCATGATGGTCACATGCCTAATATCCAGCCCCACAAGCAACATAAAGCTACAGTCCTCATGTGCACCATCCGACACCTCTGTTAGCTCGGTTAGCATTCTTGCCTCACAGCAAGAGGGTCCTGGGTTCGATTCCTCTGTCGGGGCCCTTCTGTGTGGAGTTTGCATGTTCTCCTTGTGTCTGCGTAGGTTTCCTCCGGGCACTCTGGTATCTCCTACCACTAAAAACATGTACAATAGGTTCCCCATTGGAGCTAGGACTCCCCTGAAAATGAGATTCTGAATCTCAGTGGGACTTTCCTGGTTAAATAATAATAAAAATTAAAATAACCCAAGAATTCCAGTTTTTGAGATGCTCTGCCACAGTCATCTGGCCACATGTTTCTTCTCAAACTTTTTTAACCAGAGGTTATAATGTTGTGCTTGATCGGTGTGAGATCATGGGCATGCAAAATCTGAAGCCATGACTGACAACCAACATAATCCAAAAAGCTAAGCAGCCACTCAAATGTGATCTGAGGAAATGCTTAGTTTAACAGGTTACCATAATAGTTTTGAAGTATGATTTTAGCACTTAATACAAGTGAGACTGGATGTGCTATTAGTGTTTCGTAGCAGATAAGATTAAACTGTTTTACACTGGATTGAGTGCACCTTACACACTGATACAAGTAATACACAGCCCACAGCAAGGTGTATATCGGCAAAAAAGCCCCATACTTCTGCCAGCAAATACTATGGCACCAATGGCCACCTTAATCGGACAATGTTTGTGTTATTTCTTTTTTATATGGCCCGGCCCCAAAATTATACGGGAAGGGTCTATTTGACTTTGTTTGGATGTTTGTGAAGAACGTTTTTGCCAAATTTTGTAAATTTCCCTGAATAACTGGCCACTGCCCAGGGTAAATATATGCTTTTTCCTCTTGTGCATTTGCAGTCTGTGCCATAATTGGGTACTAACTTAGCCCTCAAAGCTAGCAGACAGCACATCAAATTAAATTCAGAACAACTCAAGGGCCTATATTTAGAATCCTAATAGATTGATAGAATGATTTTGGCGAGGCACTTGGGAGACTGTAGTAGCTAATGAGAAAAGTTTTTTGTAATGTGAGATTGGATGTGCTAATAGCAATGAAGCATTTCAGAACATGAGATGAAGAGTTTTTTACACTTGGAGGATCACTGAAAATCTTTTACGGTAAAAGCGATACTTCAACAAACTTGCAGGTAAATTTGGCTTACTAAAAGCAGCACATTTTGGCAGCAGTGGTTTGACTCCCAGAGGGTTCATACTGGTGTTGAGTCCTTGAGTAAGACACTTCATTGCCTTGTATGAATGTAATAGTCTGATGGTGGTGGTTGGAGAGAGGCCACAGAGAGGCTGCCACGCCACCATCAGTTGACACATACGGCTATAGAAAGCTTATGATTACTAGTGTGGCTCTGGAGTGAATGTTTAGTGCACTCAATTATAATATTGTATCTATTTTCGCTATATACATTCTACTGACTGTAGCATTTGTAAATTAATTAAATATGCATGCAAATAAACTTTTATGAAAGCTTTTTTTTATCATTTTGACCTTTAAAACCACAGTCCCTCACCTTTATTGGCTGGCCTTCTATAGGAAATTCATTTCCTGTAGACAAAAGCAAACACACATTGCCTGGAGAGTGCTGTGACTTGAGCTGTCCGTGGTGCTGAACACATCCCTCCCTCTCTCCCTGTCACTCTTTTCAAATGAATCTCTGTAAACCCTAGACCTTCTGGCATGGCATAAACAAGCACACCTTGTTAAAAGTCACTATATTACCTTCTTTTACTGCATATTACAACTATTATTACTATTATTATTATTATTATTATTATTATATAGTATAGTATAGTGTCGTTTTTCTGAAATTTTGATTTCCTGTTGCAACAGTAAACACATGTCACCTAAACATGCACATGTGGTGGGAGCTGTCTGTGGTGTTAAACACATGCCTCCCCCTTTCTCCCTGTCACTCTGTCTGTTTGGGTCTGCATGTCCGTCTAAGAATTTGTATAAGCACGCATACCCAGTGTCACTATCAATGCCAGGCTACTGCAGCATCCCCCCCCTATAATGTCTCAGTCAGGTGAAATATAGGCAATCCCCCTGTGCATAGTATCAGTGTCTGCAGTCGATATTTCCTTTTTACTGTTTCAATATAAGGTTAAAAGACTTCTGGTAGAAGACATCCAACAACATAGCCGTGACCTATTCAGATGGGTGTCAAGTCCGTTCACACCAACATGGGCCTTTCCTATAAAAGATATATATCAAGGTTCCATCTCCGGAGTAACACAGTGCGGATGTGATTGGTCGATGGGGATAGCTGGTGTATGGGGCGGTTAAAGACGGTGTGACTGACAGAAAACCTATTTGGCAATAAAGGAGACACATTGTTTCAGCAGGGAGCATCTGTGTCCTGCCAAATGAAATCTGGAAGACCAAGATATGACAAATATAAGCAACAAATAACACATGTTGGTCACTTTATTAGGTAGACTGGTGTTCTGCTGCTCGTCGTTTGGTGTGTGTGGATTATTTTCTCTGGTTTTCAAAAGAGGCATGCTTGTCTCTCTTCCTCACTTGCATGCGTCGACGGCATATTGCAATTTGCTTTTTTGATAATTGAATTTTACCAACTTCCTGTGCGAGAAGTGTTGATTTTATCCACATTTATTCATTAACTTGTCAAAGGCTTCCTCTTTTATCTTCCGTGGTACTGAGGCAAAAGAGGCCCTTTGTTATTTCCCACAAAGTAAGCCTTTGTGTTCATGGAACGGTTGAACAATCTTAGCTAATGAAGTATTACTCCACAAGCCAGAAAAAAAGAGAAAGACAGATTTAATTTATAATGTGTTGACAGTTTTCTCCAAGCATGTAAAATGTTAGTTTTAGAATTGAACCAGCACACTGATTTCTTTGGTGAGCTGACTCCTCCTCCTCTCAAGGCAATAACACAGGTTTACTTTTAGCACATCTTTAAATATATTGTCCAATTTCTTCCCAGATTTTAAATTCATAGGGGTTTAATAACTACTTTTCATGCCTTTATATAATATTAATTTCGTATATTTGAGACAAGTCCATGGCTCACCACTGTTCCAGCGCTCAAAGCTGAGTTTTAATTCTGCCTTTCACAGAACTAATTGAATCCTAAAATGTCTCTTGATATATCGGCATCAATTAAAGATGACGGCACATTGAGGGCTCAGTGGTGGGTTAATATGAGAGTTATGCTAATGTTACCTTTTAAACAACGTCTGTATTTACTAACTCTGTTGGCAAAGTGAGCCTCTTGTGCCACATTTATGATAGCATCTTCAAAGGGTGCTTAAATATGCTTATGGCACATACATGACGTGGGAATATAGGCGACATTATTTTAATTATGTTTCTCTAAAGGGACCAAAGAGCCTTTAAGAAACTGAAAATGGCTGAAGTAGGTCCAGTTAAACATACATTTAGAGAATGGATGATGGAAAGAAGAAGAAGAAAATGATTGGCTTAAGTAGATTAATGAATTTCTTATTGAATGGGACAATGTATTGAGGACCATAACAATCACAGAAGCACGCTGAATTGCTACTCACTGGATATTGTATAAAAAAAAAAAACACAAGTTGCACAGGGAAATCTAAATGCGCTCCACCTTTCTTTCTGATACTTGGTTTTAACCTCAGTCGGTTTGTCCAATATGTGCATCACTAAATCCATTTGCCTGATGCAATAGCTACTAAATGCAAATATGTATAGTATACACCAGAGGTGGCGCTACAATTCGGCAAAAGTAGGCAGCTGCTTAGGGCCCAAAGCTTACAGGGCCCCATACATTTATCCTAAAATAAATATGTTGGTAATTATTCATCTTAATTTGGTAATTTGGCCAATCTGCCTCGACAGTTTTACTTTGTCTCTGTAGCCACCTGGTTGGCGTGGGCCGACAAACCAAGATATTTTTTTTACAGAACAAATACAGGTGTTCGCCTTGAATCCCTAAACCACTAAATCCGCCACTGGTCTTTTGCCATCAACTCTAAAAATGTTGATTCTTTGCTGTTTTTGTAAGGCTTTGGATAAAGTCAAATGAGACATCTTGAACATGAGAGTAGCAAAAAAATAAATCTACATTTGCTCGAGCGCTGCCCAGGACTCACTCTTTCTTTTAAATACAAGATGAAAGCATTGATAGGTCCTCATTGTCTTCCATCATTCCTGTCCAACGCATGCCTTAAATCAAAAATTCATATTATGAAGGTGTTGGCCTCTCCTGCACAAAACCGTGTATTTTTAAGCCACGGCAGCAAAAGCAAGTCATGTTTTCATTCAAAACCCAGAAGAGATATCTCCCTGACCGTTTGTGTGTTATATCATTTAGCATGTGCCTGGGACTCAGAACACTGACCTCATTAACGTGTGTGGCTGTATGTCTCTGTTAAGAAAGGATTTCACTCCACACATGTTCTGAAGAATCTATTATAAACTCATATTAATGGAAGATAAACGCTTAAAGGTTAAAGGCACCCTATTTAGCCAAATCTGTTTTTCCAAGTGTCAATCACATAGCAGTAACTCACATTTTACTAATCCACGAGAAATATTCAAGACAAACCGATCAAGTTCTAATGGAGAAGAAAGCAGGATTATGTTACTTTGAAGGTGTCATAGTTGTTGGAGTGATATAACCTGGTGTGATTATTTTAGAAACTGCTTATCTTCTGGGATTTTTGCTCCAAATCATGTCACGGGTTTACAGAGAATCCCAGCGACAGCTAAAATAGCATGGTGAAGTTCTGTTGTGAACATGCCTTGTTGATGCCAGGACTTATTTGAAAGAACAGAAATGCATTGTAGCTCAAATAAAATGTTTTTACAAGGTAAATTGGCAAAAGACCATTTTTGAACAACCAGATGAAGCAGGTGAGCTACAGCAGCAGAAGACCACGGAGCCACCTACCTAATACACTGGCCAGACAGTTTATCATCTTGTAAACGAAAACAAAACCACTGGAGCCCTTTATAACCGACTCCATATCACATCAGGACCAGTTTGTTTCCAGAGCTTATTCCCGTGGGGAGCAATTTGCTTGTTTTCCTCCAGGCCCTATGGCAGTGGCACCCCTACAACCCGCAAAATGAAGAGGCCTCTGCTGTGGAAATCACCTCTCAGCTTGGCCTCTACCACTCCTAGATCCCTCATCTCCTGCTCCGTAACCTCTGAAGGCCCCTGCCGAGCCGCCATTACCCGGGCGCTACGGGCTTTAACCAGAGAAAGATGGATCAGGAGCCTGTCCCCAGCCTAAGCTCCACACATCCCTCCTCTGTATTCCACACCATTAGTTGTGTTCCCACTTTTTTTGTTTTGTTTGCCACTATCGGGCACGGGCTGCAAAAAGATATAAATATCCGGAGGCGGGGGCCACATCCAATAAAGCAAACTGATGTGAAGGGGGGTGACAAGCGATCACACCATTTGAGGAGTGCGGTGCCGATTTATTCGCTCAGTTAAGGTTGGTATTGGGCCTTAAAGCAGTCCATTGCAACCACAAGACAAATAGACATGGATCTGACTAAAGACTTGTCCTGGTGGCAAGTCAAGTTACAACTGCAATACATTTTAACGGTATAATCAGTATGTCTCTTGTGGCTTGGACCATGCAGTTACCATTAAATCAGTATGCATATGATGACTGAACTGTAATATTGTAGAAGGAAGCACATACATTGTTCTGTTTAACTATACCAAGATCTGCTCACTGGTCATTGCACCCTATAAATTGGCATCCCATGTTTCACGTTTTGTACAATTTTTGGGGCCATTCTGTATCACTTCTCTATAGATACTAGGAATGTCTCCACCCTGCAATTCCAGTACAACCATAAATAAAGGTTTGTCCTAAAACGCAATGACTAACTGCAATCTGATGCAGGGGTGTGACGAGCTAAGCTCTTATTCATCATTCATCATGTTCAGGTTGAAACCAGGATTGATAAATTGATTTGTGCACAAGCAGTTAGACCCTAATATGGCATCCAATTCACTCTGCATCAATAATAAAATAAATAAAGACAGTCAATGCTATATTTATCTTTGAGATCTATTAGTGGTCTGAGACAAACCTTTCCATCCTCCTGCATTCAATATCTCATAAAAGACAGAAAAGGGCCTCTCTGTGTGTGCTGAACACATGAAACACCAAGACAATTCATATAACATATCAACAGCATGTGTATACAATTACACCATGTTGGATAGATTATTCTGATACTGAGAATTCTGAGGGACTGAGAAAGTACACCAACTGTTAACTGTTTAATTGTGGAGGTGTTTCTCATGCTTCACGCCACATGTCATTACTGGATGCTTCTGTATATGACTGCTCTTTAATTGGGCCGTTGGGGATGATCATAATTGCCACAATCCAGTGTCATTTTGTAACTCACACTCTCTTAGATCAATAGGTTGCTCTAAATGAACAATGATTCCTGTTATTGTATCATCAATTTCTATTGACTGGTTTAAAATACAATATTTCTATAGGACTGCCATCGCCTACAAAGCTGCTTATCTGTGGTGATAAGGCCCACACATAGGCAGGTCCTTTTCTTCAATCCTCATTTTCTCTTTTTCTTCAACGAGTTGGCTCATGGTTAAAAGCGATTGGTGAAATGCCAAAATGCATGAATGTAAATGTGCTTTCAAGTCTCAGAGCACCCACGGCAACAATGAGTAAATTAAAGTGTGCACAGTGAGCCAAAAAGCCTTAAGCAAAAAGAGGTGACCAAAGTATAAAACCACTGAGGCAGATACAGGCCTAAAGCTGACGTGTGGAGCCTGGTAAAAACCCAGGGCGGTTTCCCAAAAGAATGGTTTTGGCTCTGTCTCAGCTTTTCACTTATGGTCAAACTTCAGCTAAGCTCATAAGTCTGCACTAAGCTGTTTAGTTCAGGGCTACCATAGTGTCACTAGGTACTAGACACAAGCATATTGCAGCAGTAACATAGCTTTGTATTCTCTCCACCAAAGAGAAATGCATATTGCTGCTGGAGGTTGGTTTGTTGGTTTTTAAGTTTAGTTTAATTTAAGATAATTGGTGGGTTGTGATTTTTAATGTAATGAAGCAAGGAGAAATTCTGGATTTTCTATGCTGATCCAGAATAAAAACAAATAAAATAAATAAATAAAAAGCCAAGGCTTAATTTAACTTAATCCTTGCTTGGCCACTTAAGTGGCTGTGGAGGCCAGCTGTCTGAAGGCAGGGCGATCCTGGGATAGGGCTATGAGGTCTGCAACAAGTCTTGTTGATGCTGCCTGAGTCGTCCATGACAGTCTGGGGTGACTACAGGGGCGGCACCAGACCCTGGGAGGTGGTAAGGAGCTGGAACCGTGTCGTCCAATCTGGCTACATGGCCGAGGAGTCTCAACCTCCCTCTCTTGACATCAGTGGAGATGGGGGTCAGGCAGCCTGCCCGGGCAAATACTTGGTCATGCCGTCGGCTGATAAGGCTATTACGAAGGCAGGTTCTACGGAAAGTGGCAAATTGGTAAGTTCTATAGTACTTTTGTAAGACAGCAATCACAAAGTGCTTTACAATACAAGACATAATGAGCATAAGCATATTATATTGTACAAACAGAAATACACATTTTAACAAAATACAGTCAGTCATAGCAACCCCAAGTCTAAAATGCTTGTCTAAAAAAGAATGCCCAAAGTTGCTTTTTAAAAGCATCCACAGAGTCCAGTGAGCACAGGTAGAGCGGCAGTTCATTCCACAATTTGGGCGCAACCATTTGGAAGGATCTGTCTCCTCGAGACTTGAAGCGGGTCTAGGCGATCTCAGGCTGCACACAAGTTATAGGACTGGATCAGATGACAGATATATAGGGAGGCACTTGGCCATGCAGTGCCCTGAATGTCAGGACTATAATTTTAAAATGTACGCGGTATGAGATAGGGGGTCCAGATTTCGGGTCCATATTGGAGGACAGGGACCACACAGGTATTGAAGATTTGCATCTTAGTGGAGGTCTGTATCCTTTCACTCTACCAGACTTTTTGGAGTCAACCAAAAGTGCTGATGGGCTGCTGCAGACGGTGAGTTATTCCAGGATCCAATGAGCAGGACTTGGCAATCTTGGAGCCGAAGTACAAAGACATCTACGACCTAAATCTGCTCATTGTTGATGGTGATGACCTGTGGTGGTGGGAGAAAGAAGTCGGATAGCGACTGAGTTTTAGCCCAGCTGATGGTGAGGCAATGGGGCAATGCTTCGTTAGTCTAACCAATGCTTCAGCGATGATGTCTGGTTGCAAAGCAAAAAGCATAACATTGTTGGCATAGCACAAATCAGTAAAGCTGTGGTGGAAATTGACTCCAAAATTGGGGTAGTGATCGATGTGTTCTTGTGCCAGTAGTCGACTGAGACAGAGAGACATTCCTGATGAGCTGGTGATAAAGGGGACTGATATATCACCTTCAGCCCGCACCCTGCACATGGTGTTTGAATGGAGATCCCTGAGGATGTTATAGTACTTCGCTGGTATTCCTGTAACTTGGAGGAGCTGCCATAGAGCATTCCTGTCCAGGGAATCAAAAGCTGCCTTAAGGTCTACATAAGCAGCATACATGAGGTTGGCTCCTTTGCTGGGCCAGGACATTTATTACCAGGATCCAATCTGCTATGGACTGATGTGTAGTAAAGCCAGCCTGCCGGGGGTGGCATTTAGCTAGGAGATAGCAGAAGTAATCACCTTGCCAGTGTCAGAGACTAGTGTGATGGGTCGGTAACTCGCTGCACAACGCTGGTCACCCTTGTTCTTACAGAACGACAGGATAACACTCTCTGCACTCTCCAGGGACACACACTTCAGCCAGATGCATTGACAGCGATGTTCCAGCCAGGGGGCAACAGAAGTGAGGGCAGCTCTCATCATCTCCCCTGTGACTCCATCAGCACACATGTCCATCATGCATTCTCTGTTGTCGTTGGTGATGTTTGATGAAAAAGTTCCAATAATGTGAAGGTCTGCTCCTGTCAGGCCCACTGTAGCATTCATGTCTCCCAGGATGATGGCATAGTTTGTCAAGCAGATGCGCATAGATCTTATCCTTTGTGTGATCCTCGGTGGCGTTGGTTGGGGAATAGGCCAGCAAGAGAGAGAGGTAGCCAAAGGAGTGTCACAGGCGAGCATTGTGGTGATGGAGTTTATATGGCTCTGGTGGATGGACCCTGTGTGTGGTTGGTGTTATTTCCACTCCACATGATCTTAAGCTGGGATAGCGCAGTGGCAAGGAGCTGACGATGTCCGGTCTCATTGAGGGTTATTAACCCAAGATCCCAAATTCAATTTGATTACAATTTTTGTTGACTTTGTATTTTTGTCTTACACAGAAGACCATTGCTAACAGTATCTTTTTAACTAGAAAATCAATATACAATGTCACAATTAATATGAACACTGGCATTGTTCCAGGAAAACTGACTGAGCTGTAGCACAATTCATCGATCTTCCCAGATTAGCAGATAATCATAATTTTATATCACAATACACACCTCTAGTAGTTGCATTTTGATACGACACCTGACTTAATCATGTACATAATAATGGTGTGAGGTAGGACACTATTACAATGTGAAGGTCCTTTGTGTCATTTAGCTGTCAGACCTTTCTTTGCATTTTCAACCTCATACTAAATATTGCTCCCCCCTTGTGTCCTGGGTTTGGCCATTCATCTGTCATTCAGGGCAGCCCACTTTTCAAACACAGACACACACTTGTATGTTGCTCCATTTGAGAGGTTACCCATCAAATCCCTGCAGCACTGTCCCCAAAAAGCCTCCTCCATCACTGTTATGCTGGGCTTGTAAGTGCTACAGACTCCAATATCACAGAGTTGGTCGACCCGTTAAAGTGACAAAAGGCACATAAAAGCCACATCAGCGCTTTGGCCACACAGGAGCAATTTCTAAACAGTTTGCAACAGACCCAAGAGCATCTGGCATAAAGACAACCTATAACAAAAACATCATCCAGAAAAAATATTTTAAATGAAGAATTATGGGATGGGGCAATGCGCTGCAGCAATAATTGTATTTGATTTAATACAGCAACTTAGCCTCTAGCTGTTGTACAAATCCTGGCAGACCACTGTTTACATCCAGTACTGAAGTAGTAGTTGACATGCACTTATAAAAGGCTATACTTTATCATTTAAAAATGACATTTATGTAACATTTAGAACATTTGGGCTGTTCCCAGGGTGGTCACTTTCTGCAAACTTTCTTTCATTCATTCTTTAATTTAACAGTTTGAACAGTTGTAGCATATGTGGAGCCGCTTGTCAACTTAGATCCTGTCAACGCTGTCCATTCAAAAGCATTATGAAGTCGAAAGCCATTTGAGAGTGTCCCATGTGAGGTGTCATGTTAAAGATGCATGTGTGTGACACAGAGCTGTCATGTCAAGACAGATGTTAGCATCCGATACACCACAGATAAACCAAGGAGTGAGAGCACGTCTATACAGACAGAGCCTGTGTTTATCTTATTAAAAATGGTGCAGGTGTATCATAAATCAAACCTCTACAGAAAGTGCACAGGTATGTGTGTTATTGCAGGTTGCCCTCTGATATGAGTTAAAATGCAAAGGATATGCCACAATAATTTTGCATGTGCCAAAAGCCACCTATGTATTTATCAAAGAGGTCCCAGCTGGCCCACTTAATACCTGCTCAACCTTGTAAATCAATTCATGAACACAATTTCATTTTCATATTTCACTTCTTGATCAGCGCTGTGCCCCACAGCACAAACAGGTCCCATCTAACTCACAAAACAGGTGAATAAATCATGCAGTGACCTTTCAGACGATGGAACAGGCAGAGGACATGCACGGCTCTGGTCCCAGGGCAGACCAACCAGAGCTGCACAAGTCAGCACGTATGTGTCACATGAGAGCGGGCATTTGATGCAATGCACTGCAACACAAAGCATACATGTGTAAACCTTACAAATCAAATAACCTCATTCACTAGGGCAATTCACTAAGTATTATATATTGTTGAAATAATGATAATCCATATTTACAGCTTTTACTGTATGTAATAAATACATTCAAATGTTTACACAGTTGCTTTGAGTTAAAGTTAGTTTTTTCAGATAACTATTAGTAACAGTTTTATTGTTTTTTACAAAAATAAAATCCTAGGGCACACATTTATGGCCCAACCTCTTTCAAATCACTGCCCCCATGTGTTTCATAACTCAATAGTTTAGAACAATGCATCGCAATCAGGTCTCACACTCAAATTAGTGGAAGAACATTGTTCACAGCAAAATGAAAACAGCTTATTTAATTTAGCTGATTATGTAACTACCTCAAGAGCCCAATGAGAAAACACTATTAATCATGTCCGTGTGGTTTAGCGGTGGTTTCAATTTCTTCATGAAGGGTTTTTTCAAGAAGCAAAACTAATCAATTGTGTCTCATTATCGCTACATAGATCCATGCATAGGACACCGGAGACTATACATACATATTGACAGAAGCCTGGTACTTTAACAATTCACATTCAAACAAGAGTGCAGGCAGTGCTGTTAAAACTGTACATTACAGAATACCACTGTTCCTGTGCAGAAATGACTAATTACAGAAGTATTTATCCACACAAAACATAGTGGAAAACCAGGATATATAACTTGCATGCAATATGTTAAACTTGCTAAGTTATAAAACTGCTTTTATATACAAGTGGTTAATGTGTAAAATTGAATTTACTGGATTTCCTCATTGTAAAAAAAAACAATTTGAAGGAAGGAAATAATATCTAAAAAATACTGTCAGGTAAAACCTAAAATGTCTTCTTCTACTTTTAATACATTTCACAATTAGGTGTGTTGCTGTCAGGTTCCTCATTGACACATGCTTTAGTTCTAGTTAGGTTGTTTAAATATTGTTAGTGGGTAGAATGCTATATTTGCACTTGCTCGACTTAAACAAGCCAGGGTTACTGTTACTGCAGTGGTGCATTGTGTCCTGTCCCTTAACGCAGGATGAACTGACCTAGATTGTGCTTATAAGGACACTTTGTGGATTCTAATCAGAGCAACAGCTAAAAGTGGCAGTTTAAATTAGTCAAGGAAATGAATCACACGTGGCACCCACAATACTAATGAGGCTTTCACCTCTCAGTTCGGATCCGTTTTAATTATAAACCGTTGAGCAGCGTGCTTCTAATGACTCTGTTTTAATAGAAAGCACAAATTAATTGTGTACATCTCACTCCAATGCCACTTTGAAACAGTCTCAAGAACTGAAATAATGAAGAATCAGCCGAGCAACATATTGGATGTAGATGTTCATCAATATTGTGGTTACTAAAAAAACGCGTTTGCCGTTTTTAAATTCATGTCATGACCAAAGAACTGGGGCACACAATCTTTTTGTTGTGTCTGTGAGTGCTCAAGCTGCAAAAACTAATTACTTCATCGATTAGCATGCCTCCCTACATGGCTGTTATTACTTTCAAATATCTTTAACCAGTTTTTTTTTCCTTTGCCTGGTGCATAATGAATGGTACTCTTTATTAAAATGAATGACCTGCACACTTAAATAAAAAGCTCCTCGTCATAAATACAGTATATTATTATGATCATTAAAAAGGGAACGGTAGCTTCAAAGTCATGCAACTGTCTAGACAGACTTGGAGATCATTTGCATTTTGTGTCACTTGGCCGGATTGGCACACAGGAGACACATTTGGGGCTTGTCTGCACTGTAAAATGTGTTGAAGTAATGTTACTTAAAAATAATAAAAATAACCGTTGAAATACTAGGCCAGATCTACTAAGTCTAGCCTGCTAATTTGAGAGCACAGTTAGAAATGTTGTGTCTCTTATTTGTGGGCATACTGAGCTCATTCATGAACAAGGGGAAATGTCTACTTTGTTTATAGATATTGGATATATATAGATGCATTGGAGAGCTGTTAGATGCTGATGTTTTTACACTGACCCACACTGTATCACTGCAATAACATTCCTTGTTTTCCATGGAAGCAATGCATCGGTGTTGAATGACTTTATAACAAGTTTATTCATGCATCATGCAATCATGCAATCATGCATCGCGTGCTCTCAGGAATGACACCCGGCTGGACAGAACTTTGTTGTGATATTTAATGATATGCTGTGATTACTTGTGATTATTTTATTTTTATGTTCTTGTTCTTTAGTGAGATTTTTAGGACATGGGACAGACTTATAAAAGCCCATTTTAAGGGGACAGCCAAGGCTGCAGTTTTAAGGCTACAAGTAGAGGAAAGAGAATGTTTTAGCAGGTAAAGTGCTTCTGTTATTTCTGGCCTCAAATGTACAACACGTACTGTTGTGTGTTGATATGTGAGCCTGAAATTTTGTTTTCTCCGTCCTTTGTACAAAACACAGCGCTCCGCCGCATAAGTTTGCACCTTCTTCTGAATCTGCTATTTGTGCAGTTTTTTTTAACTCTGATACCATTTGCTAAAGCACCTCATCTGAATTGTCTCCTTGTTTTTTGCACATTCCCATGTTTTGTGTGTGTACGCCTCCTTTTACCATATTCACCGAGTCTCAGGAACATTGCGGCCCATTCAGTTTGCACCTGTGTGAGATGCAAAGCACACGCCAACCTCATGCATCAGGGTTTTTTCAAAAATGTCCAGGTTATGGCTTACTCAATTTGCACGTACGCTAACCTTTAGTAATCCTGCCCCTTAGTTAATAATACAATGAAGCTCAGTAAACTTACCATTAGGGAATTACTTGGATGTCAATTTTACCTATAAAAAATGGACCAGTCAGTGGAGAGCTTAATATAGTATTATTAAATGAATAATTTAATAAATAGTAATTTTATCAATGTCAGTTGGTGTACTTTGGGGGTCTTTTATTTATTTCTTTAAGACATTTTAAATCTTTAAGACATTTTCCCCACATGCGATTCACCTGGATTTGCTATTTATGGAGATTATATGAGAGATGGCGACTGGTGACACTGATGGAGGCAACAGTGGTGCTATAGTGGAGGGCGGGGAGGAGAAGAAAGGAGAGGGACGCTTTGAAAAACATGCGCCCGGTGGGAGGAGATCCATCTTTGTAGTGGATTTGAATCATGTAAAAACAGAAAAGGCTGTCTGCTTATCAAGGTAAGCCATCCCACGTTTCTCATATTTCTGCCTTTCAACAGACTGGAACAGATCATATTAGTGGGCATCTGCTGCATCTTATTTCACACCAACAGCCCCATTCAGTGCCATTTTGAAGCGAGAAAAGGTTAGGTGAACAAAGTCTCTATCAGTTTAGCTGGTTCCACATTTACATATCGGATCTGACAGGCGTAAAAGAATAAAGCGAGCGGGTATTTTGATGTGTGCGGCATGTGTTCCCAGTATAGCAGCATCTCACATTACCAGGCGTTAGTGACAAGGTGTGTTGACTGTAACCATGGCAGCATTGACATGTGGCATGATGGGAGCTGGCTGACAAGCGGAGGGTAACCAAGCGTCAGGAGGAAAGCTGCAGCAGCCAGTCATATCTGAACACTCATACTGTATGTATAATAGCAGAATAATATGAACCTATGACCTCGAGCATCAGGCGTGTAAAGTTCACCAGGCCACGCTTAAATTATGGTTAATGGGTAGATAATTTCTCCTCCTCATCACCACCTTACCAGGAGAACCCTCTCTCTCCTTCATCACTAGCAGAACCAACTTACTGCCCTCCATCACCACCTCAGCAGCAGAACCATCTCATTCCATGTTATCATATCACCTCCTCAGAAGCAGAACCTTTACATTGTCTTCCATCACCACGTCAGCAGCACAATATTAGCAGCAGAACCATCTCACCGCCCTTCATCACTATCTCAGAAGCAAAACCATTCCACTCTTGTTATCACCACCTCAGTTGCGATATAACTCTCCCTCTATCACAATATCAGCACTATCTATCTCCTCCATCACCACCGCAGAACCAGAACCATCACTCTCCTCCATCACCTCCTCAGCAGCAGAACCATATCATTCACCTCTTCATCACAACCATCTCTCTCCTCCATCACCACTGCAGCCCGGGAGGTCGCGAAATGGTTTACAGAAATAATTATTTGTTGATTTATTCTGATTAATTACATGTTAGTCATAACTGTAGTGTATTTCAAAATAAAATGCAGATAATATTATTTTTTAACTCCTCTGGGGACAGGGGGCCCTAAGGCTTTTGTGCCAATATTTTGGGGGTCTCGTTCTGAAAAGTTTGGGAATCCCTGCTCTATCACAACCTCAGTAGCAGAACCATCTCACTCTCCACAGCTTTGACAGCTCAAAGTCCCTCCTTTCATCCACAATCCATTTCCAAGCTAAGATATTCAATCCTATGCATGCATGACACTCCATACAAGGGTCTAAATACCAATAGTTAATCAAATTGACCAACAATCCAATGAAACTGTTATTGGTGTAAAAAAGATAGCATACGACACTCATGACAACATTGAAGAGTTGTATCTAACATCAAAGTCTGTTTTACCAAAAGAATATGAATATTACATAAGTCTGTTACTTTCACAAACAGATCACCCAAAATAAAGGTGGTGGTTTGCCTGTTTGCTGGTGTGTATATAATCCTGTTTCACGCTTTCCTGGAGAAAAGTCGTCCCCGTCATCCCCAGATGGGACAATCCCACCCACAGGACCCTATCAGAGCCTCCGCAGCCCCACTATGACTGATGTGTTTATGCATTCTCTTATCATATTTACCACTCAATAACACACCAAACGCCTATGGGAAATGATTAGCCTTCAACATAAGCGGGGCATTATTTGAAAATCTAGGGGCACAATTTTTCTTCATTGGGGTTGAAATATTGAAACTCCATCCAAGAAGTAAGCAAATAACCATAATCTACTTTAAGGAATGCATGGTAGTGCACTTTTTTCAGGATGTGAATAAATTCTCTTCAAATTAAATTGTTTCTTCAACCGTTTCTTCATCAGCTAATCAATCTCAACCACCTGAAAATCTGACCACATTGGTAACATCTAAATGAATTGTGGGCCACTAGTGGAGGGCTGTAGGGCTGTTTCATCCAAATAAAAATGTCTACCAGTGAAACGGAGAAATCATTAATGTATGCATGCACCTTTTAATAGAATAAATGCAGAAAACAAGACACAAACAAGGAACTAGTTGAGCATTATACAGTATGTCTGAAAATCTGAAAGCACCATTTGTCTTCATTTGAGATGAAATTTTGGTGTCAAACCTTCATCCAAGACACATGGGGGAAAACGAATTTAAGTTTGAGGGATGCATGGTTCTGTTTTGGGGGGGCTTCTCCCACCAGGACGAACCTAAATACTCAGGAGGATGGCATGCTGTAAATTCAATCCCACCTACACAACGCCGTGAAATGGAGAAATAAATGGCGGTCTGGTAGTCGTTATTTTCGGGTGATAAGTGTGACTCTCAGTAGCACTCCCAAAAACGTACAGGCAGAAAAGTCAGCCTTCAGAAAGACACAGAATGGACACAGATAGAGGAGGTAACAGTGACAAACGGATTCTGTTTATGAAGAGAGCAATAGAACAAATACTGGGGGAAAGAATTCTAAGGTTTTAAAGCTTGTTTATGCTGCGTCTTGGCCACGTCGCCATTGTTAATGAGAATTGGTTTTCAATTGGCTTACCTGGTCCAATAAAGGTTAAATAAATAAAATAATGGTCATTAAAAAAGGCTTTGTTCAAGGCTTTGGAAAGTAAATATATTTGCCACTGGATTTACATTTGTGTTTACAATTGTCTTAAATTTGAATGGTTGCTTTCTTTCTGCTGAAAAGTTCTTATAGGGGCATGAACCCTCATTCAGACTCATGGATGTATTATAATATGCATAGTGGTGGGACTGCAGCAAAAAAGTCCCTTGCCCAAAAAATAATGTATTTTTCCCATTAACCACAATGTAAAAACTAGGCCTACGCTGTCGTCCCCGACTGCAAGGTGTATATTGGCAAAATGGCTCCATACATTTGCCACAACTGGTACAAACGGGCACCATAATAAGACATTGTGTGATTTCTGAGGGTTTTTATATCGTTAACGACCATTTAAGTGGCCCCGCCCCCAAAACCATGACGAACATTGGAAGAGTCTGTTTGACTTTTTTTTTGTCTGGATGTTTATGAAGGATGCTTTTGCCAAATTTTGTTAATTTCCCTAAAACGACATTCTTCTCTGAGTCTATAGGGGGCGCTATAGAGGTAACTGCCATCATATTGGTCAGATGTGTTAAGGGCCGGGGGGTAATTAAGTGTTAATCGGGCAAAGTATGTGCAAGTGCAAGGCTGTCAAATATACCTGACTTCCCAATTTCAATCCAAAATGGCCGACTTCCTAGGGTAATATTTTATGTTGGGGACAATGTGTAGAATCACTGTACCAAGTGTCATTGTTCTCTGTACACTCTAGTCTGGCTTGCCAGGCTACAAAAAAACATTGAGGCGCTATAGAGGCATTCTTTATTTGACCTCTGTAATTTGCCTATGTACGTTAAATATACACTAGCCCGGATCACTGTGCTGCGGACGCGGACAGAGGTGATTCCATAATATTACAGAAACACATTTTGCCAATAGCTCTCAGGTCACCTACAACTTCCAAAATGGCTGGATTTAGTGGTGTTTATTATCTATTTCCATAACATTGTGACTCAATGGATAGCACATTTACCCTTTTAACCCTGAAGTTAAAAAAAATAAATAGTATTTTGGTAGTCATTGATTTCCTGGTGATCAATTGATACCTTGCAAAACGTATGTCCGAGAGGTCAGCCTTCAGAAAGACACAGAGTGATGTAGGAGATATATTGGTGACAGAAGAAAAGAATGCTGCCGTCTCTGCTGCTGCTTAGAACAAGAAAGATAGAACGAAGAGAAGATAAATAAAAAAGGATGAGATAAAGAAGTGAAAAAAGCCTGTCTATTGATACTGCTGCAAAATCTCCCCTGGCCAACACTGACAGAAATGGATGATTTTTATTAAGAACCTTGGCTTTGTATCTCCCATCTCATATATTTTCACAAAAAGGAGAGGAAGGCCATCTTTGTCCTGGTTATAAAAGACAGTTGCAATGCTCTTGTTTTGGAGGGGCTTGTCTGTTGTGTTGGATGAGAGGTGAAATGGAAGATTGTATCTAAAGACTTAAACTTTGGAAGGAAATAGCACTCACAATCATTTGATGGATTCTGTTAGTGGTTTATAGGAGCAGTGTTTTGAGTTTTGTTTTAACAGATTTTCCTTCAGGGCACAATATCAGCACATCCTTACTTTGTCTACAGCAGTGGTTGTCAAACATTTCAAACTTAGATACAATCTCTAAAAATATTTGGATTTCCAAGTGCAGTCTAAGCACTTTAAACAGGTCTTATGATATATATATCCACTTCTGCTTAATTCTGTTAAAAAGTGACCATTTCTTCTAAACAAAGACATGCCTTTTCACATTGAGTTGCTATATTTATTGTACACCCTTATTACTGTAAGGAAATCTAGCAGTGTAGTAAACTGTATATAGAGTAGTAAATATATAGGACTAAAGATAGATAATAATTGGACATAATTTATGTGTGAGAATATACAAAAGTATGCATCCATTAATATGCACTGTCAGATCGAAATAAGGCTTCTATGGAGCTCCAGTTAGTCATTTAAAATTAGCTAGCGTAATATGCAGTGTATTTTATTTGAAAAATTCTTGTATGTTCACTTTTGGAAGTAATTGAACCTATAGCCAGTTGTAGTGCAATGTGGAAATCTATTGCGTACTGCCATAAATTTTACAAATTAGTGTCTCACTTATGAGAGTAGTAAAACCAGTGCTACCTCTGGTCAGTGGTCAACCCCATTACCCTTGTCAAGACTTGGATCCCCACCAAACAAACGTCACTGAAGATTCTTTATCCCTTGATTGTTGTTTCCCTTGTCTCTGACCTTTGACACCCCACCGCCCCAAACCTACACAACATTCTAAATCTGGGCACCACCTCAACCAAGTGTCTTGACACGTTGCTATATGCACCTCCACATCCCAGTGACAGCTCCCATAAACCACCATCAAACAAGATAGGATACTGCTTTGAAAACAGAACAGGAGGGGACAAGTCGGGACTTATGTTGATCAATAATGTACTCTTGCCCCCTCACACTATCTGTCACCTCCATTTCTGTGAAACGACTGGAAATATAGCACACAGCTCTGGATTTGTTGCCATGGCGCTGAGATACATACCATAAGGCCCTCCACAACAAACCATTTCTGCTTTTAAACCACAATGTGTATTCCATTATTGGCAGACTGTCACTGTAAACATCCCCTATAGCTCACGTTGACTTTAAAAGAAAATAACTATCCCATTTTCCGCTCAAGCCTGATGCACAAACACGATAAAAGGCATGCACAGATGCTGCTCCTGGCAACACATAACGCTTCATGCACAGATATAGATAAAATTGCCTCAAAGTGCAATTAATAGATAAGGATATTAAACGTGATTAGAACATTTGATTTGCTGTTCATAATGTAATCTTCTGTCCACCATGTGCTCAAAAGACAATGCTTGTAAAGATGCTGGAGGCAGTGGATGAGATGAAGTTTCATTCTCATTGTTAACTAGGCCTGTGCTGTCATCCCCGACAGCAAGGTGTATATCGGCGAAATGCTCCCATACGTCTGCCACAACTGGCACCAACGGGCACCTTAATCAGACATTGTGTTATTTCTAAGAGTTTTTATATTGTTAATGAGCAATTAAAAGTCCCCTACCAAACCATGACAAACTATTTGACTTTTCTGATTTGTCTGGATGTTTGTGAAGAAAATATTTGCCAAATTTTGTAAATTTCCCTAAAACTACATTCTTTTTTCAGTCTTTAGGGGGTGCTATAGAGGTAACTGCCATCATATTGGTCAGATGTGTTCAGGGCCGGGGGGTAATTAGGTATTTCAGGTTTGAGCCTAATCGGGCAAAGTATGTGCAAGTTAGAGGCTGTCAAAT
>JAVQKC010045890.1:0-37020 GCA_036025475.1 Philypnodon macrostomus
CTCTCCCTCTCTCTCTCTCTCTCTCTCTCTCTCTCTCTTCTGAGGGGATCAGATGTTCAGAGCCCTTAGAAGCAGAGCTGTGGCCGGCAGACGGTCTGGCTCCAGAGGCTGGGCACACACACAGAGCCAGAGCTTCTGTCATGAGGTTTGCTTTTACTGAGGTCAGCTAAACAGGCACCACACTACATACAGAACCACACAGGACCATAAATGCACCTCTCCATAGATCTTTAGGAGTCCAATACCCAGCCAGGCTCAATGGGACTATGCCAGTTTCCCCTCTCCTCTCTCTATCTCTGATCTCTGTGCCATAGGGTGTGTGTGTGAATTAGGGTCCCCAAGTCGGAGAAGTACCCTTCAAAGACCAAAAACGATTACAAGGTTGTATTTTCCACCCACAGATAAACAGGAAATCCTCCTCACCCTGAAATGCATTAAGGAAAATAGGGGCCTTGAGGAACTATGTCCTTGCCGTGCGTATGAAGTTTACCCCTTTTAATGCAAAACTGTATCAAACATTTGTCTTCTGTTGGGCAAACTAAAATCATTCACTTTGAACATGCACAACATACAGCAGCCACTTTCCTGTTTAGAGGGGTTCACTGCCATCTTGTGGAGATTACTGATACCATGCTGGGGAAAAGTCATAAATAATAAATAAATGTTATGAGAAGCTGGTCCTAAACTCTGAATCACATAGACATGGGCAATGATGGACTAGGTAGTTCAATTATTTCAACAGCCAATGTCTTTTTAGTGCATCAAATCATCCATGATGATTATGTTCCTCTTGCAATCATCTGTGAAAATGGCTGTCATGAGATTTCACCTTTACTAAATAAAAGAAACTTCACTGAATATGACTAATTCTAGTTCCTTAAAGTCTGTTGTATTGTTGTGTTGAAATGGTGTGATGAGAGGAATGCACACAGACACCACCATTGCTGTCTCTCTTAGATATCATCTCTGTGGAGGAATGCACCTCAGTTTGAGTCCTGAGCCTGAGAACCAGGAGCTAGTGGAAAAATCCAGGCCCTACCATGTCATAAAGGCCTAATGAGAAGGGTTAGGAGCAGAGGAAATGGTTCACACATGGATCTACTGCTGTGTGTGTAACTCTGCTTAAGCTCAGTAATCCACCGCTACATCAACAAACGCTTCTCATACTAATGGTCATCAAGTTACCGGCCATTTTATTAGACAAACTTTGCATCTAAACTATGGCCTGATCTTTGGTCTTCAGCTGCTGAAGGTCATCTAAAGATCTTACGTTTTGATGGTTACTTTCTATTATTTCCAACACGTTAATAATGCATTCTCTCCCGCAGAACTATAACAAACTGGATATTTCTTTAATCATTTGCTATAAAAAATTTGGAATGGTTATTTGTGAAAATGTATGCAATTAGCTGATCAGGTGCAGCATTTGCAATAATGAACAGATGCACAGGTGTACCTAATAAAGTGGCCTGTTGGTGTGATCTTTTTACCTTTTTAGCGTTCAATTCCATCTCTCAATCTTACTTAAGTCTGTGGTCGTTTCTACAGTGGGGTTCTTTCTTCTTCCTCCCGTTGACTAGACAGGTTTGTGTAAATGAATTTGATAAATGTCACACAGTCAATAAGACTGTAGGGTTGTCTGTCAGTGTGTCTCTTAATGTGTCAGCCCTGAGTCTAAAGCTGTCTGAGATGTGCTGTGCCTAAAGCTCATATTTGCTGATATAAGATCCAGTCACCTGTGACCTCTAACAGAAACAAGAGATGAATAAGAAGTTGGATGAATAAATAAATGTACCATGAGGCATAAAATGCTAACACGTGCTAATGATAATCCATTTTAAGGATGTAATAGTTGGGACCAAAAAGTTTGAAAGTGCACATGATAATGAGAAGACATAAAGACAGACAGAAATAGTAATGTTCCAATAAGAGTACTGCCTGCAGCTCTCACAAATAAGCAACTTTTAATGTTTAGGAGGAATGCTTAATTATCCATACATGGCCATTTACACGCACACTGCCACAGGGCGAGCTGCTGCGGTCCCCAGTCTATTCCACTACTCCGAATTATTCACTGCATTACCCACGATTCATAGCATGTATTAACACAAGCAATTTCATGCATATGGATACAGTGGGTCTTAGCGGGGTGCTCCTGATTGCTCCCAAACTAATTTCACAATCATTAGTTTTGGAGCCGGAGTGAGTGACAGAAAGGATTTACTCAAATTTGAGAATGACAACTTCCACAAGTTTTTTAAGAGTTTGAACACTGAGACTTTTGAACAGTTCATAAATTATGATTATGACTTAATGAGAGGACAGTAATTACTTTCAGTACTTTTACTCATGTAATATTTTGTTGAGTACTTTGACTTCTACTTGAGTAATAGTATTCTAAAATAATAGCACTAGTTTATTTAGGATATTTGTAATAAAGGCTGAAGGCTAAAGATGTGTTTATCATTGCTATTTTTTGTGTGATTGATTGATTGATTTTTGTGCCTTCTGGGATCAAAGAGTCTTCTTCTACTCCTGTGGCCTGTTTAGCAGACCTTTAGGGGTCACCCCTGTGAATAGTCTGCCGCACAACCATTATAAAAAATCTAAAATCTAAATGAATCTTCACATACCATGTCCCTCTGATGTACTGTATTTACGATCCTACCTGCCTCCTGTCTATTCTGAGCCCCTCTAAACCATAATATATGACTTCTCTTACCTCTATATGTCACAATTCTAACCCCTTCAACTTCTTCTGCAAACAAAGAACAGATTTAAAAAACAGCATCATTTAACCAAGTGTCTTTTGACTATGTTTTTGTTGAAATAGATGGTGCTTCTGCAAAGGGACAGGCCCACAGTGAAAGCTGCTATCATTGCAGACCAGACAGAGCCTTTTTGCCCGGAGGAGCTGAAGGAGGTGGAGGTAATGAGTCATGTCCAAGTGCTGCCTTCCATCCATATGTACGACGAGAAGATACTCTGCAAATGCCTCTGAATCAACTTAATGCTGTTCTGGGCCATTGTTCACAATAAACATGTAAATTGTGTTTATGGAATGCCATATAAATCACTGGTGCTGATTTACACATAAATTATTATAGTCATATGCACCCATACTTCCACACAGACAGGGGAACAAAGGAGGTGAGGCGGTTTCTTTAGACGCTTGTTAATAAACATCGTGGGAGACATTTGTCTATTCTTATAGACATGTGCAGAGATAACCTAATATAACAAAAATAAACATAAAGAAAAGATATGATCATATAATCAAGGTTCAAAATGCTGATGTAGTACAACACTCTCAGCACTAGATGGGAGTATGTAATCTCTGTTGGTGACTGTGTACTGAGGATGGTTTGTCTCAATGTTATTTTAATTCACCATAAGATAACATTTTATGGTTTCAGTACAATAGTCAGACAGTATTAATCAATTTTCCAGACTGGTGTGGGGCAGCAAACAGGCACGCTGCTATAAAGTACATTTGACAGCTTTGTGTGGAAATGTGGAAATATAAAGACATCCAAAATAGCTTATATAAAACACTGTATATATTTCCAAACTGTAAAACCTGTTACGTTACAACTTGATGATAGGGTACATAGTGCTTTAGTAGGCCATGTCAAGTTAACACAATCATCTTGACTCCCACACAGCCCTGTACAATACTGTATGCCATTGATATCCATCAGATTGTGGACAGACATCACTTATATTAACCCTATTGTTCAGAGTCATCCTTCACTGTGCCCCTCGGACTTTGGGCCTGCAGTGGGCCATCTGCCCCCTCCATGTCCCACACACACATGCCTTTCTCACCAGGATACAGATATAAACACTAGGACCATGGGCTAATGAGAACAAGACATATTTTTTAATTCCCAAGATTATTAACAAAGTCTACATAATCAGAACCATTAAATACCAAGCTTAGCCACTGTACAGACACTATACAGCTCATGCGCCAGTAGAGAGCCCACAGTCCAGCTCCATCCTGTCTTTGCCGGTAATGTTTCAAATGGGATCACAGAGATTACATAAACAGTTTTCTATTCTTGTGTTAATTCTGTTATTATTTTATTATTTTGGCATACGTTACAATATTTTAGTTACCTTGATGGATAAGCTACTACATGCATTGCAAAGGATAATGAAAATAGAAAGAAATACCTGCAAATAAGGTCATATTGTAGAGCTGTGATTACATACATGGAAATGATGATTCCGTTCTTCAGGTGGAATTTTGACCTCAGAACAAAGCTCAACAAAATTTGCCAGTTCCAATTAGGAGTGTTTTGTACTGGGCTTGAATTTGTGTGTGTGATCTGGCAACCCTGTCACTGAACCTGCGATGCTCCCGGCGGCTCGTCCGTCTGCGATTTTAACAAACATACCCACATCTTCTTCTACTGCGTTTACAGAAAATAGATATAGGATCAGAAAACGACTATAAGCTGTGAAGAGCGTTGCAATAAATACTGGTGTGGCATTTTATTACAATGTCAATTTTGCCGTTCACTCCCCCGATCGTGAAGAGGCTCCTTGGCTGGAAGAAGGGAGAGCTGAGCGGACAGGAAGAGAAATGGTGCGAAAAGGCTGTCAAAAGTCTGGTGAAGAAATTAAAAAAAACAGGACAACTGGACGAGCTGGAAAAGGCTATTACGTCACAGAATGTCAACACCAAATGCTTAACCATAACCAGGTAACGGTATTGACGACTAGCCGCTTGCTATGTAGCTAGCGATCGAGCTAACCCTCTAGTTCATATAAACTAATGGGGCTGGTGTCTATTTAGCTAATTAGCTAGCTAGCTATCTGTAGCTCTAATAACAGAGCACTAGGGCAACTCTTACATTTTTGCAAGTTTGAAAACTAATTTTGTAATGAGCTAATATGTTTAGAATTTAAATTACATTTTGTTTAATGTTTTCAGATATTTTTTTGTCTTGCACAATCTTCGAGATAATTAAATGTGTTTTAAGCAGCTGACTGTTCATCCTGTTCTAATATTGCTTTATAAGCTTTCCTAAAGAGCTTTCATTTGAACTCCGACATATGAGTCATAGTGACGATAGCATATGATAAAAATATTGACTTGTCGTTTTCAGTTGTGTTTGTCTGCATTCTTCTTTCATAAAGCCTATGTTTATATCAGTGAATAACGAACCCTTATGGTTCAGTACAGTTCATGCATTGGGAGCGTTTTCAGATGTTGGACTCTTGGAAAGGCAAGGGCCACTGTTTGGATTGCAGTTTGTTTGAACGTCTCTGAAGAATACAGATGTACAGATCGTTTGGGAGTGACAGTGAATTGGTGATTTTGTGAATGGATGTAGGCTGCTATACACACCACCACCTTTGTACCTTTGTTGTTTTCTCTGTGATAGATAATTATTATATTTAAAAACTTTAGTGATTATAAGACAGATTTCAGTTAATGCTGTGAAATACTGAGCCTTGGGTGCAGAGAGCAGAGGTAATGTTAAATATTTAGGGCTGTAAGCTCACATTTCCTGTCTTTCTCCTCAAGCCCAATAAGTGAGAGAACTAACACAAATGTTGCTTAATCTAGTAATAAATGTTCAATATTTTTTCAGTGACAATAGTTAATTGTTTTTGGAAGCAACATTTGGAAAAGTATCCTAACCCTCAACAGAGATTTACATAGACACTGACCACCTCATTTAAAAAATATTAAAAGATATATTCTGTGATTTTAAAACACATTCCAGCACTTATTTCTGGGGAAGAAAGCTTAAAGCTACTTACCTTTGGCTTGAGATAACATGGACATCCTGGATAATGGCTATTAGCTTTCAGATTGTCAAACACAATGACAAACTGGCAGTAGAATACACATTAAATTACATCTTCACATCTAACTGTTTCTGATTCTCAGATCGTTAGATGGGCGGCTACAGGTGTCCCACAGAAAGTGTCTTCCTCATGTTATCTACTGCCGTCTGTGGAGATGGCCGGACCTCCAGTCCCACCACGAGCTTAGAGCTGTGGACCACTGTGAGTACGCCTTCCACACCAAGAAGGACGAAGTATGTGTGAACCCCTACCACTACCAGAGGGTGGAGACGCCCAGTGAGTCACCCTCAGTTTAAATATGAGTACACTGTGTTTTCTGACATAATACTAATGTATTGTAATGCTTGTTGCTCAGTTTTGCCTCCAGTCCTAGTACCACGACACACAGATATCCCAGCTGAGTTTCCGCCGCTGGACGATTACAGCCCGTCTATCCCAGAGAACACCAACTTTCCTGCCGGCATCGAACCCCAGAGTAACTATACTCCCGGTAAGTGCAGTCTCCTCCATTGATATGATCATGGCATGTACATGTATATGGCTGTGTGAAATGACAGCGGTAATTGTTGAATTTTGGATCTTTGCTAAATGTGTGTGACCTTTGGTTTTCGAGTAAAATATATTCTTATGTATTACGGTAGAAAGAAGATCAACCGAAATAGAGAAAGATTAAATGTGCTTAAACATTGACAATGGATTAATGCACTGCTAATTGTGCTGGTCTAACTCTGAGCTTGTTAGAGTTTGAAGGAAAGGTGTATTTTTTGGAGAATTGGTTCAGGGGGTGTAGTGACAGGGTTTTGCTGATTCTATTCCAATAGATGAAGCATGTTGTATGTTGTTTTATGTTACAGAGACTCCCCCGCCAGGATACCTCAGTGAGGATGGAGAGACCAATGATCCCCAGCTCAGTCACAGCATGGACACCAGTAAGCTCATGAATATATAACTTAAAACCAGCTGATTTCATCTAATTATAATTGAACAGCATCATTAACTGCTCTTCCATCACTGCAGGTTCTCCCAGTCTGTCGCCCAACCCAATCTCTCCCACAAACACCAATCTTGGTAAGCAATTTTAACATCGTTGTTTGTTTTTTAAGTTATTATCTGCATCTGCTTCTTTCTTAGGGGTGGACATTAAAATATCTCTGCTCTTGAACGGCCACTAGTTCACCGAACTTAGTTTTATCAAATTTGATTGCATCACAAAATTTATTGGTGCAAGGGCATTGCTCATCTTTATTTTTTTTTGTATATAACCTCAACATAACACGTTGCTATTTCTGGAGCTATAGCCCATTAATGGTATGTAAAGAGTTACTCTAAATTTATGTATTTTTAAATATTCAGATTACTACAAGTCTGCTGGTGTTTCAGTATTTGAGTTTTTTTATTGCATTATTTAAAAACAGCCCCTAAAATGTATGTAAGTAGAAGCTGATGATTAGTGCAGCAGTAAACTGATATACTTCCAGGCCCTACGTCCTCATTGAAATGTTTTATTCCAAAACCTTAATTTATTATTGCTTGTTTAATTTTGGAGCTGTATTGGATTTACACAAAGTGGCACAGTTACTATAAAGTAAAAATATAAGGAGCAGATACAGGGAGTGGTGAAACGTGTTGGGGAGAGTTGGTCTCAATAATAGTGTAGTATGACTAGTCTTTGTGTGTTATCTGTGACAAGGCCAGGCACTGACAGCTCAAGGTAATAATATATCCGGTTACGGGTTTTTTCAATGCATAAAGCTGCCACGAGATCATAAAGAGGTACGATGGGTCTATTTCAGGTGAGGCCACAGGGTCATGGGAAAGGGTTTAGGGAAGGCGCAGGGCATCTTTACAATCTCTACCGCAAATACCTGTTGGATCACAGTGGACTTAACCTACCGAAATGGCTTTTCATTGCTATGTGGTTGTGCAGACCTCCAGCCAGTGACGTACTGTGAGTCAGCTTTCTGGTGCTCTATCTCCTACTACGAGCTGAACCAGCGAGTGGGGGAGACTTTCCATGCCTCGCAGCCCTCACTCACGGTGGACGGATTCACCGACCCGTCCAACTCCGAGCGCTTCTGCCTGGGCCTACTTTCCAACGTTAACCGCAACTCAGCCGTGGAGATCACACGCAGACATATAGGTGCATGTTAGAACTGAGATATTTGACATTTCAGGTTTGATTGTTTGACTCTGACAAGCTGGTCCTCTGCTGCACAGGGCGAGGGGTCAGGCTGTACTATATCGGAGGAGAAGTGTTCGCAGAGTGCCTCAGTGACAGCGCGATTTTTGTCCAGAGTCCGAACTGCAACCAGCGCTACGGATGGCATCCTGCTACAGTCTGCAAAATACCTCCAGGTCCTTAAAGATTCAGACCAGTGTTTCTCAAACTGTGGTGGTCCCAGAGAACCTCAAATGGTCTGCAAGAACAAATCAGATTTTATTCAGTATTGCCTTATGGCTCCCTATGCAACTTTTAGTTGTTTAAAAGTTGTCTACTAAATTAAAAACTTGTCTAATGCAGCCTTAATTAAGATAGTAACTTTTGTCCAACAATACAAGCTTATTCTTTTGTGCCAGTCTCTGTATGGCAAGGTTAGGGGGTGCACAGTTTTTTTTCTTGGTTTTAAGAAGTTTGAGAAACACTGCTTTCAACTGAGGCTGTAACCTGCCCCTGTACACCTATCAGTGTACCTTTAATGTCGAGGAACCTAATTATGATGACGTCCTTCTCTGCCAGGCTGCAATCTGAAGATCTTCAACAACCAGGAGTTCGCTGCGCTGCTCGCTCAGTCTGTGAACCAGGGGTTTGAGGCTGTGTATCAGCTCACCAGGATGTGTACCATTCGCATGAGTTTTGTCAAAGGATGGGGAGCAGAGTACAGGTGAGGAGTAGTTCTGAACTTTTAGAATCACATTATTGTTTTTCTGTTTTGAGAAAGTTGATGATGTACATCAGTTGAAATAACTCTGCCCTCAGTCTGTCTGAGACCCTGTAGTGATGAAGATGAAGTGAAAGGTAGAGGAGTTACTTGGGGGAGGGTCTGCTCTGAGTCAGGAGGGGTTTGTGTAACAGTGGAAGAATTTAACAGGCATGCACCGGGGGCGGAGAGGCACAGCCTCTGCCAGGGGGATTCCCACTGGACCACTGGTGTCCAGATTAAATTTCTGGCACCAACACTTTGGAGAAAAACAAGAAACCTTAATGACTTAATGACATCACAACCTCTTTACTCTTGTATCTCTGCTCCATGACAAGGAATGTCAAACATTTGAGATGACAAACAATGACAAAGAAAGTAAAAAGACTGTTATGAATAATACATATTAATTTTTTTTTTGCCTTCCCTCTGTAGGCGTCAGACAGTGACTAGCACCCCCTGCTGGATAGAACTGCACTTGAACGGGCCTCTGCAGTGGTTGGATAAGGTCCTGACTCAGATGAGTCCTCCCAATATTAACTGCTCCAGTGTCTCATAGGACCTGCACACACCTCTCACTGTCACCAACCTGTGACTACTTTGCTATTTCTATCCTAATGTAGGAATCAAAGGACTACAAAGATGTACCATTGACTTTATTACCACAAGATATTGTTTACACATTTTCAACATTGTCATCTCTGTGTGTTTAAAACTATTTTTGATTCTGTGAATTAGATTTTGTATTGAAATGAGTTATTATTATTGTTATTACACTGTTGTTGTGGGATCTTAGGCATGAGCCTACTAATGGTCTTGCTGGAGCCTAAGTAGTGAAGATGAATATCTTAAGTACAAGGTACTTTGTCCATATTAATGTTATTTAAGTAAATCATCCAATTGGTATCTTTAAAAAAACAAAAAACCATACTTGTTACTTGAGATAGCCCTTGTGTGAAAACTATTTTGCACAATATAAAATACATTTTATAAGTTATTTTTTCATACTGTCCTGCATGAAAATCTATTTTTATTATTGACTCAATAAGACTGTATATACATGTGGTTGAATGTAGTTGTACATTGTTCAAAAATAGTGGACCTGATGAATAATCTGATGTGGTTTTAAATTGAGGCTCACAGTATGTACTGTAGTGTCTCATGGCTGACTCTGTGCGGGGAACCTGTAGAGGTTAGTTTGTTCTGTATGCGCTAGTGTGCTCCTTGTCGGTTTATGCACAGATCTTCATTATTTAACTGCTTGACCAACACAGATCTATGAGTGTGTTGCTAAAATGAAGCATGTGTTCTGCCTGCTGTCACTATTATTCTGCACATCTGTACATGAGACTCAGCCACAGCTATCCTCTAGTTTTGCACTGTAGCTCAGACTTATATTGTTCTAAGTCTTGTGTCCACATAGTTTCTTTTCAAGTAATACTTCTGTGATAATGTAGTAAAAACCAATACAAATATGTTGTGTGCACTCTCTGTAATAATACTGGTCAGCATTCGAATGAATCAACTATTTTGTGGTTAAAAACAAATGTATTTTTATAATAGGAAAATGTACAACATAATCCAATTAAGTTTACAGAATTATTACAAGGCACATTTGTTTTACAATATACACAGTAACATCATCTAACTGGAACATAAACTTTTAAAACAAGAAGACTCCATTAACCACACCCCAGGGCTCTAAACTGATGCTCAATTAAGAGGGCCGTTTTGGTGTCAGAAGCCAGTCAATTTTCTATCATGGTAAATCAATGTGGGAACTCAGAGATTTTACTTTATCATTTGTAGAAATGTTAAACATAAAAGTGGTAGTTCTTTACTGTCCACATAATACCAAATGCACTGCTTCTCTTTGGAATGAGTTGTAGTTTCTATGTCACCAGGTATGTTGATTTTCTATAATATTCAATTATTATACACTGTTGTAGCAACAGTCATCTAATCAGTTTGACTCCTCACTGATGGGTGGTGATGTAGGACCTTGAGGGCCACATGGAAGATTTGGGCAAAACAGACACAGCTTCTTTTAGCTCTCCTCTCCTGAGGATATACTGTCTATTTCATCATTATCGCCTCCAATGGCCATCCAAAAGGCCTTTGCCACCTACAAAACAATATTGGACAAATATTTAATATGAAACAAGAGCACAGAGATGGCTTCTGTAGTTTCTAAGCTGGTATCAAGCCCAGTGAAAAAAAAATGCATGCAATCATTACATTGGTTCATTAAGCGGATTACAATATAGCAGTTTAATTAAAACATTTTACCAACTTCTGACCTTTTCTGCATGAACCTTTCGCTGCTCATGGGGCATTGATGAAGCTTTGTCTGTGGTTTGTAAAAAGAGAAAGACTTAAATTACAATAACTAGAGCAGAAACAAAATATATTTTTGTAACTTTATAATCAGACAAAACGGTGGTATTCACATTACCTTTCATCTCTTTCAGTTTGGTAAAGAGTCGTTCAAAATTGTCCACATCTGCACTTCCTGCTGTGAGGTCGGCAAGCTCCTGGATATCCAGATCAGTCATTGCGTCTGGGAAAAAAACAGGGTTTAATTGGAATTTGCAAAAACAGAATATTTTTGTTCACTGTTGAAGCAAAGACTAGTTCACTTACCAACCACCTCCTGTGGGCTTGAATTTGCACTTTCTTGATGCTCATGCTCTTCACTGTCTACACCGCCCACATTTGGCATATTTGAATTCTATCACAAAAAAATATTATTTAGTAAAAACACATAAAAAGGCTTAAGTAATTGGAACTATTACAAACGTAAAGACTGGAACTGACAGGTGGTTCTGCACAGCTGCGTGGATTGTTGTGCCTTCCTGCTACTAAACTGCTCATCAGGCCGAGGCCCTGGTTGTGTCCTACAAAAAACAGACATATTGTAATAACAGACCAATATCCAGAACACTAAAAAAAACAAGCAGCTATCTCACCATCCTTCATCTCCACACTGGACCAGACATTGGCATTGAGGGCCTGGACAATCCTCTTAACGCCTGTAGATTCAGGAAAGTCATCTTTGAAAGTAATAGAAGGGAGTAAGAGACTTGGAACACTGGGAATATTAATATAGATGTTTGAGTATCATCTTACCGTCCTCATCTGGAATGTCCTGGGGGTTTAGCTCTACCAATTCAAATGAATGAGATAAACACCACTGTTGCGCGTCATGTCTAGTTACCCCTAAAAACATCCATAGTGTGAATACTGTAAAAACTGTCATGCTTCTGCTTACTATGTTTCAGAAACTAACCATTTTCACAGACTTTGTCACAGACTAGAATCAGCACCTCAGGAGCAATGTCTTCTACAATTGATATCCACGGATGTAGCTTATCAAGCCCATCTTTCTGCAATCAAAACATGGATATAACATATGTAATACAAGATTTGAATAGTAATGTGTACAACACTTACCACAGAACTGTCAAAATAAGCTATGAAAGCCTGTGTGGACTGGCAGATTTCTGATGACATATGAAAGGTATCAGGGACAGCACATAGTGTGACCTCTGCTGTGTAGTATTTGTTGTTGATGGTCCATGGATACCAGATCACTCCACCCTCTGCCTTGGTGGGCTCAGGCAAAGTACTTGAACTGAGAATCTCTAAAACAATCAACACAATACAAGCATTACAATACAAACTGGGTGTAATTGAAATGGAATAGAAAAGGGAAGACCTGCTGCAACGCATTTACACAATGACTTTGGCATCCATATTTAATTTTAATATTAACTTTCTGTGTTGTTTTCCAAAATAATTTGAGAAAATTTGTTCGTCCTGAAATAATGTAGTTTTATTTGGTTTGAAATACTAGAATGAGTTTTGTACGTTTGATAGCGCCCTCTAAAAATGTTCATATCATGAATAAATACACACGCTTTATAAGCTCTTCCTCCTTCGAAGTGCTGTCGGAGCTGGTGATAAGAATACACGGTACAATCATCGCTGTATTTTCTTCTGAGGCTGACATCTTTTCTATAACATCTGGAACAACTCTTCGTAGCAGCAGTTAGCCACCTAGCGTTAGCACATATGACCTTTCAACTCGAAGCGCTGCTACATCACTTCCAGGAACTGGGTATGACATTTTTTAAAATTCTAAACACGTAAAATATTTATGTTTTATAGCGTAATTTAACTGATATTTCACTAATTACTATCACACAAGTCGTATTTTGTTTAGGGGTACAGATGCAAATCAAAAACGTTTTTTTTACCCCGGAATTGTTCTTAAGGCAATGTATCTGAAATTAAATCGAGTGTAATTTGTAGTTATTATAGATTCATATTTAAATATTTCGCTGAATCTCAAAGTCACCAATCACCGTTTCTACTTGCATGTAGATAAACTAGTTGTGCACGCATTTGCACAATGAATGAAGTACCTGTGGGCAGACTCAGGGACAGAATTACCGTAGCTTGCTCCCGCTGTCATAGTAACCAAAGTTTAGCTCGTTAAATAAATAGCTTCTGGTAGAAAGACCAACAATCAATTGCGTAAAAGTGCATTATTATTAATAATATTGGTTCATTTATTATCCAATGTCTCTCACTATTAGAAACGATGATAATGCAGGGCCACTTTTAGTCCAGGTGCGGTTATTCGAAGCTACCGTATAAGAGACTATGCACTTTCTTTTCTCAGTTTTTGTATTATTTTTCCACAGGTTCAAGATAGTTTACGACAGCTCAAGTATGATCTACTGAAACTTACTGACAGTGAATTAGGCAAAACATTAAACTTAAAGGAGTTGGAGACCGCTATTCTCAAAGCAGAAAATGAACTCAAGGTAAGGACAACGTTAAAAAAAGACAAAAGTGCACAGATGCAGTAAAACGAATAACAACTCTGTAAACAGAAACCTGCTGAAGAATATGTAAACACAGTGAATAACCGGCTGCTGGTTTACTCAAGAAATCAGGATGTACAGAGCAGAGCCCTTATTCCCAAATGGTAAAACCCCATACAAAACAAATGAAGTTGTGTATGTTGACATAAAATATTGTATTTTGTATTGTTACTGCAATTCTGAACACAGGAAACCAGGTCTGGAACGTCTCCCAGATGCATGTCCACATAGAATTCTCCCTCCAATTTTACCAGAAGACAAGGTACCGTTTTCTGTGACATTTCAAGTGTACAATCTTCGTTCTAAATATAATGAATGGTTTTTGTTCACTTTCAGCACAAAAAGGTATATTGCACAAAAACATACAGTCCCACCTGGTACAGGGATTGATGTCTCCATGTCTCCGGTCTTAGCTGATATTAAAGGTCCTATATTAATATTTTTAATAATAATATTTTGCACATTTAGGTTAACATTTTATGTTTAGCAGCATCAAACATACAATATTTATCTAATACATGCTGTTTTGTGGAGCTCTGTCTTGGACCCTCACAGCCAAAAACACATCTTCTACAATCTGATATGTTGGTAAATGGTGGTGGCAACAAGGCTTCTATAGGTGCATTTGTTGACAATACAGGAGCAGACAGGCCTTTGTGGTTTGCTCCAATTTATTACATCACTTAATAGGGTCAGTTTTCAGGACTATAGCTCAACATAATGAATTAATTGAACATGCCCGAATTAAACAAAACACAACATTTGAATATTTTTAAGAGCTCGGAAAAATAGATTTTGCATAATATAGGACCTTTAACTGTGACAGTATATGCGTTGAAAAATGTGAATAGGAGGTGTTATTGTTCATGGCACAACATGGATGGATGAAACCATTCTTCCTAGTGATTGAATCTTTAAAAGACACAGGAGTCATGCTGGAGTGAAGAGTGATAGTACAGCTCTGGGTTTGTAGATAGCTTGAGGTGGCGTAAAGGTCATTTGACTTATCAATGTCAAAGCAAACAAATTTGTCTTTGCAAAGGTTTAGATGTATGTTCCACACTCTCGCCAGTGTAGTTTTGTGAGAAATAAAACAAAACTGTCATTCTGATGTAGGAGAGATGGAAGTGCTGGCTGCAGAAGCAGAAAGCAGCAGATTGCAGCACATCAGCATTCTTGTAAAGAAAGCAGCGCCTGATTGCTGTGCTATGGGCTGCTGGTTTACAGCAGTCTCTGGACAGAAGCACTACCTGCTCCAGCATGCCAATAAGACAGCCGGAGCTTCCCAACTGCTCTACACTGGCTCTGTGCCCGCCACTCAGGCCAGCTCCTATCCATGCCTACGCCAGACAATGAGCTTCTGCATTCTAGCAATTTTACAAAAGGTGCCACCTTTTCCAAAGACCGTCTGGGACAGATGTGTGCCTTTGAGGGGAGATTTACAGCACCTGGCCCTACCTGTGGTCTGTCAGGAAGCTCAGTGGGCTGAGAAGGATGGAGCATGTGTGGAGGGCTTCAATAACAACTTTGTTCTGTAAGAGCTGGAAGTATAATTTAAGCTTGTATAGTGTTCAAGACATAATAGAGATAGAGGCTAATGCTATTGTTTGTAGTTACATTCATGGTTTTGACAGAACAATGTTAATTATTATTATTTTTTAGCTCTGGAACTTACATAAATTCTATATTGCATGTAATATTACATTTTCAATATGCTGCCATAGTGCCATAGACTCTATGTTATATGGCCTGTTTGCACCAACATGCTTGGAAGTTTCAGACTGATTTAAACTTTGTGTCAGTATCGTACAATCACTTGCCACTTTGTTTTGACCTTTATGGTTTGGAATAATTCTTGCCTTGCTTTATCCATAATAATATGTTTTAAAAATCAATCATTGTTTTTAGTTACGTTACTTTGAAACCTTGATCATGTCTGATGGTTTGGTTTGAGGACCAAGCTTTTGTTTTGTCGAATGATTTCAGTCCAAACTCTCCAAGTCCCTTCGTCCACTGGTGAGCAGTATAGATGGAGAAGGCACAGAAGCAGGTTAACACACTTTATAACCTCTGTAAGCAGGCAGCTGCAGCTGCTCTTTCTGAATGTACTCATGTGCTTTTCCCATGCATCTCTACCTCCAGGTGTTCTGTCTACTCTGCTCCAACACAAGTCGGCTTTACTTCACTCCAGAAAAGATCCACACTCCTACAAGACAGGTATGTTTGTTGTATTGCATCATTTTGGCAGATTCAACAATAAAGTTATGTTTGTGGTTTGAGGAAAAACAAGCCCACGGTCCAGGTGTCCTAAGCCTCTACAACAGGACACTGAGTTCATCCCTGAAGTGACCACCACTCCCTCCTGGACCAAGACCCCTCCTCCGTCTATCACCTCTAAAAGCACTGAGAACACTGACAAACAGAGCAGCTCATGTCCTGAGCCCCACAGCCCAAAGGTTAGGCTGTCAGCTGCACACACGTTTGATTGATTTGATGCGACAGATACACACTGATTTGCTGTTTGTGTTTGTAGGTTTTGTCACTGGAGGTTCCAGAAAATACCTGCAAATTTATATTTACTATTAAAATGGGCCATATCAACCAATCAGAGGCAGAGTTCTGTGTCTTCAAACAGACCTTTATCCTTTGCTGGAGCAGTGTGGACAATGCTTTGGGTTTGCTAACTAAGCTGCTGCGGGCCTATGCTGTGCCTGTGGCAGTGGTGAGGGGGGAGCGACTGGTAGAACTGGCCCACAGCTGGGACAGGGAGTGGAAAGGCCCACCTCTTGTCAGCAGCCTCCTGTCAGTGCTGCAGAACTGGGAGGAGGTTCTTGAGGTGCTGTCCCACCCAGGTCAGCACTTTAGGGGAGAAGGAGGAACAGAGGCCGCCATTGTTCATATCCAGTCCTGCTGGAGGCGCTACAAGGCCCGCTCTGCCTACCTGCTCCACTGCAGACGCAAGTGGGCGGCAGGCACTATTGCAATATCCTGGCTCATGCACGCTCAGATGTGTCGAGTGAGGAAAGCCCTGCAGGCTCGGAGGTTTAGCCAGCTGGAGAACCAGCGCCTCAGAGCACAGGTGAAGTATTCTAACCCTCCACAGAGCACAATTAGTAGTAGTAATTCTGCATTCTCTAAGTGCGTTTTACATTAAGCAATATATTTATTTATTTATTTATTGACCCAGATTGATTACACATTTGATATTTCTAGAGGTAAAAAGCCCAGAAAAATCTAAATATAGTATGTTTATTTTTTCACTAAAGGCAGAGTTTAATATTTTATTTATAAATCACAATGCAGAAATGCAATAACATAAGGGAGCGATATGAACTGAGGGCCAGATCAGAGTTAGCTGGATGTGTGGCATAATGTTTTTAACACTGAGGGTGATGGATAAAATACTGTAAGGCAATAGAAGACAAACAATGAAACATGAGTCAGTTAGAGGCAAATAATATTTTAAATGATGGTTTGGAAAGATAATTAAAGTCACACATTAAATGTCATAGTACATATGAATATATCCACTTACCATGTGTAATGTGTTAGAGAGGTCATTAAAATGTGATTGCATAAATGTTCTCTAGTGGAGACAGATTTGAGTGTTTTAATGGGTATTCATCACAGACACAAATATGGCAGACATGATTTTTCTGTCTTAACAAATAATGAATATTGTTTTATCTTAATGCCACAATCACACTCTTTGTAGATGTGTGTTGCACCACTCTTGAGTATCCTCTGTGTCAGCTCTGTTCTATCATCTCCTCTATCCCTGTCATCACTTTAATTAGTGACTACCAGTTCATTTAGTTTTCCCATCTCGGATCCTGTATACATGCTCTGAATGTATGTTCTCTGTTTAAACATTCATACCATGTTAATTAAGCCCGCTAATCTTCCCTGCCAGGAGCATCATGTACCTCGGTGATAGATTTAATTGTGTGAAGATGTTTGTAAAGTAAAGGCTTAATTTAATTAAAGTGGTATGTTATGCTTGGTTTGCCACTGTTCGCCCAGAGAGAGAATGTGCAGCGGTGATGATTTGTGTGTCCTCTGTCTGATTACTCCTTTTTCTCCATCGCAGCATCTGGCAGCCAACTGGAACCACATCCGGGCCTCCAAAAGGACCATTATCCACATCCCTTCATTAGGTAGCCGCACAGAAGCAGTCATCACGCCTTTAGCCCTATCCCCTTGGTGGTAGAGGAGGACATGTGGCCCCTCTGCCCTGCTCTATGGCCCTGTAGATGATCTGCCTCCATCTAACGCCTCTCACAGCATGATGACGTGCCCTACGCCAGGCAACCCAACAATTACGCCCCAATTGCCATTTAATTTGCAGATTAGGCAAATGAAAAGCCATTATATTGAATATTTGTAAGAGACACAAAGGTATTTTTTATGGGCACGCTCTTGAACGTCAGGCAGGGATCTCACGCCATGATCCGTTCTCGTTCTGATTTCACCGCAGCACTCACATTTAGACTGTAATCAGGCGTGTGCATTGTAAATCATTGAGCGATTGTCTAAAATTATTAAGCCTAATTACTAGCAGATGGAATGCTTTATTTGCACTTGGGGTGGCTACAGAGAGTGCTGTGTGAACAAGGATAATTAGAAAGTTGAACCCCATTGTTGTTAATTAGCATGAATCCAATCATTTAATTACCTTGATTCAGCTGAGGATTCTCCATCAGGCAGAATTCCAGACAGACTCTGAGTGTGATCCTGGAGGTGGCAGTGGACTGAGCTCAGTGGTGGACACAGGACCAGCCGCCACCTGCTAGTTATTCAACTAAATTAACCATTAGCTCCCACCACTGTGGAATTAGTCCAAATGCTCTTAAGTTTGTATCTGTCCACAGCTCTGCATTCTCAATTAGGCCAATTAGAGAGAGAGACTGCTTTTCCACAATTCAAGGAGTAAGAATTTTATAACCTTGTTCTTTCAGGATACTCTCACAATCAGCGCCACTCCTTGAGGGATTTCAATATACTTCAGAATATTCAAATGGGCAGACTCTGTGATATAAGAGGTATGGACTTGACACCTCTTTTATAACCTTAATATATTTTGAACCTAATACATTTGATCATATGTGTTTCTTTAGATGAGAATGTGGAGGTGATCTACGTGAGTCCGCTGCTCTTAGGTGAAGATGTGCTGAAGTGTTACTCCAGTCTTTTACAGAGTAACAGAGAGCCAGACGTGGATACAGCCAGCGCCAATGAGAACTCACTTTCCAAAAGGCGTTTTAAAATCCTCACTCCAGAGGCTCTAGACTACTTTCCGGTATAGTTATTCATATTTTTTATAATGTTGTCCAAACCTGAGCTGTCTGGACAAGTATGTAATTTTTAAAGTGGCCTCTAGAGGGTACTAGAGGAAATTATTATCTCTGAAGTCTGAACGTTTGTGATCAGACATTTAATTCTGAATTATATCACATTAGTAGCCTCAGTAGCCTAAAAGAGTTTAATCAAATAAATTCAAACAAATAATATAAATTATCAATTTAACTTTAACGTTGTTTTTAATGTTAATTTTATTGTTATATTTTTTGCTGTAGATTGATAGTATAACCTCACATGGTCCTTCTCATTTGTCTGTATAGATTTTCCCGCTGTTCTGTTCTTAAAGTGTGCCAGACGTGTTGCAGAGATGAATGGCTGCTCCTGTGGCTGGCAGCATGTTCTGCCAGTGACAGAAGGATAATTCCATGTGGATCAAATAAATACAGATGTGGAGTAATTAGTTGTATTCCCAAGGAGCTCATTGTAGTGCACATTAAAGATGTGAAGGATAGGGAAGGCCTCCCACAGGCAGCTTTTATCAATTCAACCTGCCGGCATACAGGAGAGGTCACAGCCCTGCTGGCAGCTACAATAATAGATGTTAGTGTGTACATAGTGATAAATCAAAGAGAAAGAGCATTCACATGTCTCTGTGTTCCCTTCAGAGCCACAGCATGTGCCTGTCCACACTGCTCCAGTACAGCCCCCGTGCACTGCAGCGGATCAGACACCTCATCCAGGGGAAACACGCCTACATCGTTCCTGGATTGGCACACATCGACGACCTGGCCGTGGCAGACCAACTGGGCGTCCCCCTGCTGGGCCCCGAGCCTGCTGTTTCACAGCTGTACAGTACTAAATCTGGAGGGAGGAGAATCTTCAGTGCAGCCAGTGTGGAAGTGCCCCCTGGTGCAAAGGACATCTATTCACTCAACCAGGTACACATATTTACAATAGGCCTTTAGTACTCCATACAAAGTGTGTAAAAACATTCATCTGTGTGTGTATAGCTTCAAGAGGCCTTGGCAGAGCTCTTGGCCCAGAACCTGGACGTGCAGCGATGGTTGTTTAAGATGGACGATGAACATGGAGGCCGAGGAACCGCCTTCTGTGATATGAGTCACATGACCTGCTACCCTGAGGCCCTGAGAGAGTACCGCCGCTATGGTCCTGATGCATGGAGGAACAAGTGCATTCGGGTAAAACCAACATATACACAGTAAATGTTTTTTACTTTGATGTGTTATATGAGTTTGAACAAAGATAATATGCAAATAAACCCTATTGCTTGCCATTAGCAACAAAATATTTTTAAAGCATTAACTCAGAAGCAACAAAATCTAATGTTCCTAAAATGAACCCAGTGGTCACAGCAGGTCACAGTGGGGTCACAAGACCCTCACAAAACTGCCCACCACTAAATCAATAAAAAATAAAGTATGGACCTGTCCTGTGCACACTATCATTCTGAACACAAGTGAAGGAGTGAGAATTTAAAATATATTCACTCTCTGTGTTTCAGTGTATTAAATTATGTCAATATATTGATGTTTGTGCATGTTGTATGAATACACATTTAATTGAATACATAATGCCTGGTTAATATTGTTAACTATTTTATTTATTGAAGTATGGCCTGTGTTTAGCTTTAATTGTCAAGGTTTTTAACAATTACTAGTATTCATTCATGGATGGGTTGTATGTAGTCTGTACTCTCATATTCTTACAAAGTAGCCTTTGATTTCCTGTCATGTGTTAATTACTGCATTTTGCATTTAACTGGAAGCTCAGTGTAAACTAATTAGAGCCTAATGACTGGGCTTGCAGCACAATGCCTTTAGTTTTGATTGGGTCTGGAGAGCTACAGTCCTGTGAAGCCTCTCTGAGCGTGTTGTTCTATTTCTTTATTCATGTGCTGTGTTGTGCTGTAATTGTCGGGACATTTGTGTGTTAATTATGGCGGAGAGTAGCTGAGCCCCAGCCAAGGTCCGTAATTGTGGCTAAGGCGGGAAAGTAAATGGGGTTGGTTTGAGCAGCTGGGGTCCCATGGAGAGGGAAGAGAGCCTAGGCCCCCGGTGTGGTCCGCAGCCTCAGGGCCTAGGGGCCATATGGACACAACACTTTAACTGGCCTTTATTCTACACCTGACTCTTTTAATCAAAGCACAGCCCACTCCTTGTGCGGTTGTGCCCACTAAATGTATCTGCTTTTATAGTACCTGCGCTTACATCTCCTGACTCAAGTGCTCTGTATATTGACTCATTGTAAAAATAATCTGTTGATTACACTCAGACGTATTAATTTTTAATTACTTCTCTAATATCTGCTCTCATGGCACAATGTTTAGAATGATGTCCAAACATAAAAGTATATTTTGAGCTATAACTCTCATTAATGCAGCGCTTGCTAAAAAGCAAGCCCTAATAGCTTTAGCCATGGCTTTCAGTGAAGAGGATAGATAACCTCAATTCAGACTGTTTGGAAGCAATAGCTCAGATGTATAAGAAAATTATCCTTTCATGTATTAATAATAAACACAAATGATCAAAATGGCCTATTCTAACCTCCTTCCATAATTCCTCTGTAGGCTTAATGTCCATGTTATTACTGAAATGTGCTTTAGTATGTGGGGTAGATCAGATATATTTCTTTAACGAATACACAGTTTGTTAATTATTGCTTGTTTTAATGTGCTCAGCGTGAAGCGTGCCTCACATAAAAGCCATGTGTTCTTCGAATACTGCCAGCCCTCACAAAAGAATGAATACAAGCTGGAGAAAGAGTATCTCTTACTCCCGACTAACAGAGGTCTGAATACTGTGGCCCCCAGCCCGCAGCCACAAAGCCCGGGGGCCTCTTTGAGCATTTACACAGAGAGAGGTTAAAGACATGTAGATCTGCAGTCATCGCCCCAAGGCAGCCGTACACACAGCCACACACGGATCATTAGGCACAAGAGGGTCAAATTTACTCCTAATAGTGTCAACAGATGGACTTTTCTTTGTCATGCTGCGTACAAACACATCCTCAGCAACACCTATTTCAGCTTAAATTAGTCCAGGAAATAGGTCATTTGATAATCAGTACAAGAGGAGAAATAAGGATGGTTTAAGACAGATGTTGTTGCTCTAAGTACTGCTCATGTTCTGCCTCTTTCTAATTAACAAAAGAAGGCTTTGACAGGTGCTTTCATTCTGTCCCTTCTTTCAAGTCGAGGTCAAGAGCTTTCAGTGCTCCGGAGATGCCCTTGTGCTTAAGTCAACCACAAGTGAAAACGTAAATAAAAGAAAAAACAACATGAAGAACTGATTTGGGGAAACATGTGAAATTAGCCATTGACTGGTGTAAATTGAAGCTGCTTGTTTTTGAGTCGTCACATTGTGTACTCTTCACAGGACTGTCTCGAGTTTCCCCTCTGTTTCCCTGCGTAATGAAGGCTTGAAATGGCAATCAGAAAGCCGGGCCCACATCTATTTTATTTACGAGCAGACTGCCTGGTTTTATGTGGACACCAAGCAAAGCGTGAATCCTATCACAGTCTACTGTACACAGTTTAAGTCCAAATAATTTATTGCAAGATGCTTCTCTTTCTTCTTCTCAAGCCCCGCTGTTTTCTGTGCAGTGCATAGGCAAAGTCCTGGGGTGCGCTCGCTCTTCCGTTCAAAATGACAACCGCTCCTTTACACTTTTTGCCGCACCATTGTGTGCTTCATGGCTTGTGCAGGGAGAATCACTGTGGAGCGGTTGACCTCGCCTCTTCCAGCACTTGAATATGATGATGGCTGCTGGAATATCAACAGCATAATCTGCAGCCCCATCTCCAGCCAAGCGCAACAGTATATACTCCAGACAAAGTAATGCACTGATGAAAGGACACTTTCCATTTGGAGTAATCCTTCAGGCTGGTGTTTACTTCCATTGTACCAAACCCAATACAAAGACAATTCCAGAAAAGTTGGGGTCCTGTGGAAAATGTAAACACAGATAATGCAATGATTTTTTTTTAAATATGAAAAAGTTAGTTACATTATAACTTAAACAACAGTTCAAAGATATATTCAGATTGCAGCAATACATGTCAAAGTTTGAACAAGGGCAACCAAGACTGGAAAAGTAAAAAAAAAAAAAACCAATAATATAAACGTGAAATAATTAGATTAATTGGCAACGGTTAGGATTATAATAAAAGGCATTTTTCAACAAAAAATTGCAAATACTTTTGTTAATTATATAGTGCATGCCATCGGTGGTACAGAATATCAGAGAATCTAATTTTCAACACATTTTATGTTGTTTAAGGCGTGTTGGGATGTTTTTATTTATTTATTACTCATAACTTCTTGCAATCGTTTTTATTTTCATGTCACATTGTGAAAAGGAGTTTGTTTTTCTACTCTACGGACATGAATGTTACTTGAAACGACTGCTCATCCTCACAGACTGCACCTCATTTACCAAAATATTGAAAAGCTAAAACAAGAGTGAGAAATGAGCAGCATAATTAAGTGCTGAGGCCATGATGGCGTTTTCTGGTTACCGTAGCAGAGTTGCTATCGATCCGGGTGTAGGGGTGATTGATCCGGCGGACAGATGGGGTTAGTATTCAGTACCGTGGCCGTCCCTGGGACTCTTATTGAGGGCAGGTGCTGTTTCCGCATTCCCAGTTAAAGCCATTAGACTCCTGAGGCCTTTTGATAATAGGCTGTCACTCACCGCACTCTTCATCAGACAGTCAACGCACAGGGCTCAAGGATAACAGGCAGGAGTCAACCGCATAACACAAGGCCGCAACTCACACCTTCACTACTATGATAATCTGGCGAAATACAGTGGTTTACATTTGCCTTTTGATGTATGCATGTGAACTTGATGGTGGCAGTAGCTTAGGTAGGTACTTGTAGTTCGACTCACGTTCATTCCTTGTCGTTGTGTCCCCGGGCAAGATACTTCACTCATCCCGACTATGTCTGAATATATTTATGTGGAGGAGTGTTTGGTGATGGTTGAAAGTAGGGGTGGACGATATGGTAAAAATATAATATCCCAATTTTAATAAGGCAAACGTACGACTTATTTTTTCTTACACAGAAGACTACAGCTACCACAAATTCAGTGCACACCAGTCCAGTGTTTATCATAATCCTTTTTTATCTATTTTCCCTTATGTATTAATATGGACACTGGCATTGTTGCAGTACAAATGACAGTGAAGAGCAGAGCATAAATGAATGCACTATATCATGATTCACCAATATTCCCAGATTAGCAGCTTGTCATAATGTCATATCACATTGATCTTTTATCGTTATATCACATACCCCTGAAAGGGTGTGGACGTGTTATGGCTGCCACATCTCTGTCAGTCTGCCCTAGGTCTTCTGTGGTTTACTGTCACCAGTGTTAGATTATGGAGTGATTAATTTTGACTGTTTGGTTGCCTTAAAAAGCGCTATATCCATTCAAGCCATTATCATTATTAACCTAATCTTTTTTCTCTGCAGGAGTCAGTTGTGTTCAAGTTCCTAAAGGAGGTCCCAGAGTGGCTGTCCTGTTACGCTCGCCCTGCTAAAACCTTCCATTACCCCACCTGGGCCAGCTTCCTCCAGACCTTCCTCAGGCAAGGTCAGATGGCTGTTGTGAGCTCTGAATGGAATCCACCTGCCAATGCACTGTCTGGGATTCTGGAATATTAACTACTGCTTGAGTCCACTTGATTCCTACCACTCACAATAATTTAAGGTTTTTTTGGATTAATTCTAGACCACAAAATACCAAAACATACAAATGTGAATGCATTGTATTTCTAATTTATTTGTAAATACAGAACAAATGCCACTAGAAATGATTTCTATTAAAATCCTCAATAGAAAAAGCCTTATCAATTATTCTCAAAAGTAGGCCATGCAGTTGAGGAATATAAAATGTTCAAGAAGCTTTAAATTGTCATTAAATAAATGTAAAAATACATCAGAATCAGTTTTAGTAAATTAATTTAGAGGGATATTACAAACTGTCCTTCAAACAGACTACAATTTAAATGTATTTATATGTACATTCTCTTTCACCTGTGCAGGTGGTGTGGTGGAGGCGTACCCTCCCTCAGATGCCATCTCCTGTCTGACTGTAGACCTGCTGCTGGAGCCAGGAGGACAGGTCACCATGTTGTCCTGTGGAGACCAGCTGAGGAACTCCTGTGGTCTGGAGGTCCTGGGCTCCTCTGTTCCTCAAAGATCTCTGAATCCAGAAACCTTACAGTCCATCTGCATGCGTGTGGGACAGGCTTGTCAGCAGCAGCACATCGTGGGACATGTGTCTGTGGACCTGGCCAGCTTCATTCACCGCACCACTAAAAAGCATACGGTAAAATTAATGCAGAACAGATTTCAACAACTAGACTATTACATTTAGGTCACACCATTGCATTTTATTTGCTTTAGTCCTGCCTCCCCCCCCCTTTATTTTTTTACATGTAACCAATAACTCCAGAAACACTGTGATAGTCCAGAGCTTGGACACATGGAGAGGATTGCATCAGGAAGGGCGTCTGGCATAAAAACTTCACACATACACATGCAACAAATTTAAGTCCAAAAGAGGATTTATATAATGGCTCTGATTTTTTGCGACTCATTCTTTACATTTTTATAATTTATTTTACTCTTCAACAGATGAAATAGATTTAAAGCAAATAACTTACTTTCTCTTTAAAGACACTAGATTAATTCTATAATTGTTGAAATAAATAAATGATAATATTCTTCATCAAATAAAGCAATGAATGAATGAGTAAAATGGAGTTATGTACAGTACATATTGTTATGGTTATGTCCATTCTTGCCACATGTGTTTTTACTACAGTGTTTGACAGTACAGTTGGATGAGATCAATAGTTGTTGAGGAGAAAGGATCTATAGTGGATCGTGCAGATAGGAGCCTCAGACTGCTCCCCTGAGGTCTGGAACAGGAAGCCTAACAGTGTCACAGGGCTCGTCTAATAAAGTGTCAGCTCACATTGTGTCACCGCACTTATCCACCATTTAAGGCTTGCCCTTTCACCTCACAACACTCTGAGATATCTTTCAGACAATAGGTCATTCTAAAGTGATTTAGCAGCTGTACCAGGATGCCCTGTCAGTGTTTAACCCCGCCTTCTCACCGGCTCCTCAACGGCCACAAGACAGTAAAAATCTCACCAAATATGCCATGAGAACTATATCACATTTGTCAGGATTTAGTTTTGTAGAAGCGTGTGATTGATGATATTGGAAATGTGCAGGTTTATGATGGTTAACCTCTGCTCTGGACATGTGGCTACATTGACAGCATATTGATCCAGAGCCTGTAAAATGAAATGCTTTGTTTATGATATTGTCTGAAATACAAAACATCAAAGCAGCAGAGTGGTTTAACAAGACAGACCACACAGAAGGAGAGTTGAGTTTTTGGTCAGACAGACGTATTTGTGCTGTTTTATCATTTCAATCACTTTGTCTTGAGCCATAAATGATTGTCAAAGACAGAGTGGCCAAAGACATGCTGCCACTAGAGGGTAGTATCATATGGATATTATCAGTAAAGACAGCACCAGGGCAGTTTGGGTTTTATATTTAAGTGAAATAAAGTGAATATTTTAATTGAAGTGATTAACGCAATTCATTAAGACATAGCTAAATAGACTAACACTACTGTATATTCATATGATATTTTAGGAGATTAAAAACCTTGTGTTATTTGTCATTATAAAAGATTTAATAAATGTAACTGAACCACTATTCATTTGTGTTAATTATCTATTTCTAAAAAAAAATCACAAGGACAGAAAGTGGCCTTCCCCCAAACTGTTAAAAATGATATAATGAGAGCCATCAAATCTATTTTAACTCACAATCTGGCCCAGACGTGAATGCCATTCAGTGGCAGCATAATTAAGAGCAGACTATAAACGCTATGTTCTTGAATAGATCAGGACATTAAAGACATTAAATTCTTGTCCATCTCCATCCGCGGCTCAGACAGACACAGCCACATGGGCAAAACCTGTCTGCATTTAAACATCAATTTAGATTCAAACCTGTTGCTAAAAGCTCACTTTATGTGATGTGCCGAAGTGGGTCACATATGTTTGCCCTTCAGTCTCTCGTCACATTGTGGCGCGCCGGGGCCCCAGCTGCAGCGTCAGGCGCCTTAATGAAAACGGCCGGCCATAGAAAACAGGTACAATCCAGGCTTACATTTCCCACAGCTTTGTTAAGAGCCACAATGGGACAGCGCCGGATGATTTTTAAAGAGTGGGAGGAATGTGTCCGCTGCTGTGGGCCGAACTCAGAGCGCCCAGAATCTGCTGTTGTCTGGCCGTGATGTACCCTAAAGGAAGCACAGAGCATACTGATGAACCTCTGTTAACATGTGTAGCCAGTCAATATACATTATATTTTACATTTAATATTCTTAAACTAGTATCAATAATTATTCATTTCAATTCACTGTTCAAAGATATACTACACTACATTTACAATTCACTGTGGCTGGACGCAAATCCAAAGAAAAACATATGGAACATTTAATTACATTTCCTTGATTTCATCACATAATACCCTTATGAACAAAAACAATAACCTGGTTGGCTGTTGCAAAATCACAAAAAGAAAACAGAAAACATATACATGAATTAGGTAAAGCAATACAGATCCATGCAAAGCATCCATGCAGTGTTTATAAGATGAAGATAATTATTGGAGGCTTGATCTTACACTGAACTCAAAGGTTTATGATCAGCTCTAAACCTGTTATGTCAAGTATTAGGATTTTACAGTGGTGGTCCGGACCAGTTTGACTTTTTTAGTTTTTAAAGCAAAAATTAAGCTATTTATGTTGTTGTTATTTTTCATATGTCCAAAATAAATTATTTTTTATTTTGCATCTAGGCGTTAGGCTTTAAGAAGAGTAACCGCATTCCTGGCAGTATATGTGCACGTTTGTGGAGATAAAGCACCTGGCCACACTCTCAGGGTCGGACATTTGCATTCAGTGGCAGCAGCGTTTACTTTGACAAATAGGAATAGTACAAGAAAACCGCTCCTGCCACTTAGTTATTAACAACTCCTTCAGCTGTGATTTATGTGGCACTTGTGAGGAGAGGGCACAGCTATTAGGATATTATTGGAGAAATTAGCCCTCTTTAAGCAGAAGGCTATGACCACACCTGACCCCTTAATATACTTATAATGACGCCATTTACCATACATATGTGAACTTCGCCTCATCACAAGTGAGCCAAACTAAGTAGCCTGGGGTGGTGAGCTTGCGGGGAGGGATCTACTTTGTGTACGTGTCATTTTGCATTGAATTACTGTGCACTAATAACCAGCTTTTCTCTCCACAGGAGCAAGTAATGGTCTCTGCTGCTGAATTCTTGGATCTTCTAGTATAACAAATAATTGTAGTCATTTTTGTGTTGCCCCTTTTCAGGTGTGGGCCCTTGATCTGGACCTCTGCTACAGCAACCACCTGGCCATGACCCAGATACTGCTGCTCACCACTAAAGGAACGCTCAATTGTCAAACAAGTTCTTTACAAGTGCCAATGCCAAACACAGACAAATCTTCTCAAAAAGTATGTTTCTTTCACAGATATTAAAATTAATCTTCTATGAGTCTATGTCCCAAACTTTGGACCATGACATTTAGTGCACATGCCTTTAATTACCTGTGCTTTTACTCTCCTTTTCTTCAACAAAAGATATAGGTTTTCAAATTTGAAGTCAATTTATAGGTTTACATAAAAAAAAACTAAACAATGGATGGTACCTTAAAGCCAGAGACACGCTCCTGTTAAACCAATATTCCTACAAATCAGCCCTACCTTACTAATTATAAAACTGTAACTGGGATAAAAAGGTTTATCATGCTTTTTCCTCTTTTTGTTTTGTTGTAGGTTTTTAAAAAATGTAATCAACCCAGAAGCAATTTATTTTATGTACTGCCTAAATTTTGATGAGGTTGTATGTTTTTCAAATTGCATTAAAAACGGAATAATTGGAATGGTCAAACTATAGTGCTGTAATGGTAATGGTAAAGACGCAACCCTTTTAGTTAAATACAATGAAATACTGTAATTACGCACTGGGCTCAATTGGTGTTTAGGTGCTGCATTCATTATCATTTTGATAGATGAGCCTAAATAATCAACACATTAATAATTCATCGCATTTTCATTATGCATGTGTGTGCATGCTTGAACATCTCATCAGCCCGGTGCCAGGCCTTAAACAAAAGAGTTCTTTTATTAACAGTATGCTGGAGTTTACGCTTGTTAATTCGAGGCTTGTATTATTTTATCAAACATTCATTTAGCCGGTGGCCTGGTGCTCTGGTGCAGCACTGTGGTGTTAATGGCTTCAGCAGTAGCCATCATTAGGGGCCCACAGATTACAAACACAATTAAACCCGGCTGGACTCTCATTGTTGTGTGACAGTGGTGAGGAGCAGCCTTCACAGACAGTTGTGGGCCTTGTGACCACAGGTCTTAAAGCCTGAGGAGCATGTAGATCACTTTCTTATAATTTCCTGCTTTACCACTTTGAGTACTGACCTTGTAGTGATGTTATAATGTGTACATGTGCATCTCTCTCTATTGGTTTTATACAGCGTGGATTGACTATTTGCTTTTGATGAATTCATTTCATCCCCTTATTTATGTTTGGATGGCAGGTGACAAGAGGCAAGTGGCCAGTTAATCAAAAGATAAATAAACATTTATATCTAAAAGCACCAAAAGTATGCAGTCCTCAGCCAGTGCATTACATCCTGCATTCTGGTTTCAAGTTTGATGAAAACAAAAAGCAAATAATTTTTTTCTTGGCCCATAATGAACTTTTCTGAAAATATTATTAAAAGCCATCATAATGAATAGTCAATGTGTGTGCCCTGTGGCTAACTGGTTGTTCTCTTTTTTTCAGGTTCTTGTTGAGAAGCGTTGTGCAGTCCTGAGCAGCAGACTGTTTCACACTAATCTGTCCATGCTCTACCGCAGTGTCTTCTTCAAGATGTGTCACGTCCGGGGCATTAGATACATCACACAGGTACTTCTAATTCTCTAGGATGGAGTCATATGATTTTTTTTTTTTACTCTGTTGACAACTGTTCTCTTACATTTCAGAAGAATCAAGGCACTGTGTTTGCACTTTACGACAGCTCGGACCGACAGCGGATCGGGATGATGTAAGCTATTAGACAGAGCACTCAAGGAGTAGTGGGAGTGCACATTTACAACTAATAAAGGGGATGTAATGAATTCATATACTGTAAATAAACTGAAAAATGAATATGAGAAAAAATAAGCCAATAAACCAAAACCACACAAAAGTAATAATATTCAGCCGATGCACCATTCTTTATTAGGTGGTGTAATGGCCAAAGGATTTTTTTCACACAGGTAGCCTACTTTGGCAGGTCTTTACGCTGGATGTGATTCTTGCCCCGTTTACCTGCACAATTTGTGGCTAAACTTTTAGCTTGATGTCGGGGTAGTACTATACAGAAATAGAAAAAAGTAGTATTTATAAACATGGGTTAAACACATGTTTTCAGACTAGGTGTGTCTCTAAACTGAAGAATCATTTTATTTGCATTCATGTGCACTATGTCACTATGACACAGAAACCGATTAAACAAGCAGAATATCTTAAACATTGAAAAAGGCTCAGTGTTAACTTGATGAATGGAGAACACAGAAAGAGAAGGCATTAGATACTGTTGTTCAGAGGATCAAGATGAAAAGTACTTTCCTTGTAAAATGTTTCTCTAAAGCCTCAAAGCATTTAAGCAGAGGGTTATTTCACATATTTATCACACAGATTTCTTCCTCCCTCACCCTGTTTAGAGTCTAAACCCAGCCCCTGAGACTCTGCTGCTCAAACTTTCATTGAACCTCCCTCAGATGAACTGTTCTGAGCTGGCGACGTGGGGGTCATTAGTAAACTCGTTTGTTTTGCTTGTCGTTAACAGCACAGTGTCTGAGAGTCCCGAGGGAGCACTAGTGACCTTTGCTCACAACCTGTCAGTCATTCATCAGGAGATATCATCCTCCAGAACACAGGGAGAAACCAATTTCAAGGTACATCTTAATGACTTAATGATCCCTCTTCATCTGTGTCAGAAAAGCTGCGTGTTCAGTGGAGGTATTGACAGCTGCAATATGTCGCTAAAGAAAGGTTAACAAGTCGGTTTCAGATTGAACAATTACTGTAAGATTAAGTGTGAGATGTGTGTTTCTTGTAGGAGCTGATTAAGGAGATTGAAGATTTTCTGCAGAAGCACAAGCTGCAAGCAGTGGTCAATAAAAAAGCTCCATTCTAATCTTGGTGCCTCTCTGTCTCTGAAAGTATTAACAAATAATTAACAGGTAATTATTGGTGGTACACAATAGTGACTCTGAACAGTCTGGTATGTCTTATGAATTGGGCACATATTGTTTGATGGAGGGCCTTGTATCAGAGCTCAGTGGAATAGAAACTTAAATCAGCACCTTGGCCTGTATTTCCTCACACAGTGACTGCACCTGCTCCATCCACAACACGCAGCACTTAATGTAGTACTGAGAGAGACCTTCATCTGAGAGGTTACTCTGAGACAGGACTGGACACTGTCAATGGGGGATGCAGCCATTTTGAAAGGAAGAGTTGCTGGGGTTCATGTTAGTGTCAGTAAAGAGTACGTATGTTCATTTACAGAAAATACGTAGTGGATTCAGTATTAATAATAATAATAAAGATAATACACATCATTCATTATAAGAAATATGTTAAAACCTACTGACAAGTAAAAATATCGCCAAAATCACACGTTGTTTTCCTTGTTATTTGCATAAAAATAAAACAGAATGTGTTAAATATTTTTGCCTCAGTCTATTGAAGAGGAACTGTTGCGCAGCGCCTTGTTTCTGTCCGGAAGACGACAGAGTAGCGCACAAGTCCGTGCAGAGAGAGCTCAGCCGTGTATCTGATTTCAAACTGTTTTAAGCAAATATATTTAATGTTCTTAAGTGATCGGATGTGTCAGGTTTGTAGCAGAGCGTAATCTTTCCTCGTATTGTTTTTCTCCGTTGTGACAAGTTAGCTAATGTTAGCCTCTAATGTTTATGTCCCACCATGGAATAACCTTCAGGGTAAAAGAAAGAACTCTCTGTCAGTCAAGAGGAGTCATCACTGTTTACACATGAGTCTATCTTCTAGCTGTTTATTATGAAGGGACTATTAAAAACCATCCATAGCCTCTTTCTGAAAGTTGCCCTGATCCCTAGCTCCTTTGGCCGGACAGTGCCTCGCCCCCCGGCCTCTGAGGTGCTCACCTCCCACCTGCAGCAGCGTAGACTGCCGCCATGGACCTCCTTCTGTGTGCGTTATAGCGCCGTGCACAATGATCAGTTCGGACTGTCCAACTTCAACTGGAGCGTGCAGGGCTGCAACTACCACATCCTGAGGACTGGCTGTTTCCCTTTTATAAAGTATCACTGCACCAAGGCCCCTCCACAAAACCTGCACTTTGAGGACAGGTTTTTCTCTGCACTTAAAGTTATCAACCTAGGTCAGTCAGTAGACATACTGTTATCAAAATGCATATTATAAAGGTTGTATATATTTTCAAAATGTGATGAAATGAGCAGTAAGTAGCCAGAGTCCAGATCAGGTTTTTTCTTATTTATGTGTCTTATGAATAGTTAATATTGTTATCATTTGTGCGTCTTTACGAGTATTTTAGTAGCTTTAAGTTCCTGGGCAGTTCTTGGGACTAGATGTAGGAATGAACCAGAGCTTTTTTTTTTGGACAAACCACGTCATCAAAGTCACATAGAGAACTACACATTTGAACAGTGGGATTTGTGATATTACATGTTTTCTTGTGGGCACTCTTTTGATTTTCAATATATTATAACATTTCTGTATTACTCCTACAGGTATCCCATGTTTGGCGTATGGTATTGGATGCTGGATGGTGATTGGGGCGTCAGAGACAGTCCAGACCAGTGTTGGGCCTGTCACTGTGTATTTTGCCTACAAAGAGCAGGAAGGTGCTCCATATTAACCCTCTCCTGGTCCTAGGCCTATTTCTCCAATGTTCAATAATTCACTGTTTGAAGCTGCTGTGCTGGACTGGGTTGTTATGCTTGTTATTACACTGACATACAGTCCTCTAAAGGTTTGTTTAGAAAGCTAACTTAAATTAAACCTTGATGAGAATCTTGAGCATTGTCCCAGACTGTGTATGTTACATTTACAAGCCTGTATAGCCTAGTCAAGTGTTACTTATCGGGCAGTTTCTCAAGTGAAAAACAAAACACAACTGTTAAAAGCTAGTTTAAATTTTACACAAGTCTAAATTACCCACCCTCATTTATTTAAACTGAATTAGTGATCAGTCTCCATGCAACACGTCGTCAATAGTCTAGACTAGAGGAAAGTGAGAACAGGACAGCCTGATGGAGTAGATCTTAATCACCCTCATGTTCTTTGTATGGGACAGGTCCATCCCTACCTCCAGGCTCTTGGTGGTCTTTGATTTCTGGTAATGTATTTGCTGACAGGGCATAGTTCCTGGGCCGCAGAGGGTCTGCTTTGTTCAGGGGGCAGCATGACAAATTATTGATTTGCTTGCCCTCTGCATCTACTGCTAATAGCATTTATCAGCGACCTCAATTTTCTGGCCTTGGCCTCTTAATTTTTAGCAACAATGAAAGCACAGGAATAATTTCTTGTCGAACATGTAAATCAATGCACCTCTGACCTGCTGCACTTGATCTGTGTGACTTATGCCACAGCTGAAATTAAGCCTGTGTTGCAAAGTGGTCAGTCTAATGTTTTAATTTCAAAGAGTCAAATGGGTTTACTTAGTCTAATTGTCTATAGTAAAAGTGAATGTATTAATTTATCTTATTCTGCTTATTCCCCCAGTATGCAAACATCTGGAGCTATTAACTATGGGTTTTAAGAGAGGTACATCCTTGATAGTCATACGTCGGTGGAAGGTTGACGAGAGAACCCACATTTGCATGCAGACTACACAGAACAGCCAATGAAAAGAAAAATGTAAATAGAGACAAGACAGAGTTGTGGATAATTGCCCCCAAAGCTTCTTGACAAGGTCAGCTCTAAACTTTACATGTCATATTTATTTAGTCATGGCAAATCAGTCTAGTTTCTATAAATAATAATATTAGGAGGGAATATTAGGAGTAGCTTCAAGAGTGAATTGTAAATAAGTGACAAAATGAGGCAGTTTTAAACTGAGTGAACATTTTTGGCTCATGCAGAAGTGATGAGTAAAATGGTGCGAAGAGCAGGACTACACCACACTATCTCTTAATCATACTAATTGTCTTGAACAGGATCATTTAGACACACTTGTGGAAACGTGAGCATCCGTATTGCTGCTGCTCATGTTTCTCAGCAGGATAGAGAGAGTGCATGGGGAATGCTCAGGGAAGCATGTCTTAATCACTCATTGACCCTTTGACCTGGCCGTACAGACAGACATCGCCGCGCCGGGGCGGCTCTGTGTGGGACGGACTGAAATCTGAACTGACCCGGGTTGGCTTTCAGGGTTTCACCTCGCCACTGGAACCTGCAGCACCTAGACCAGACGAGGATCAGCGTTACACAACCAGACACAGCTAGACCAGTGACCCTGCAAACAGGCTGATGGGCTAGTTTTGTCTTATTTGTTATAGTGGCATAATGTACAGTTTGTACCACCGCTTTTTTATTGAGGTTAGACAATGTGTAAAATCTAAACCATATATAAACTATATATTTGACTGACTTATTCCTTAGTAAGCATCAAGTGAAATCTGGTGTGATAGAAGAATGGGCTCAGTGTGATTGCTTGATGACCAAAACTGCAGCTCTTGTCGTGTGCTGTCATGGTCTGTGTAGTCCAATCCAGCAGATGAGCTACTGTAACTCAAAGTAGCAACAAGTCTTGAATACTTGAATACTGGAAAACACTTAACTAAAAACACTTAACTAATTATGTTAAGAAAGACAAAGGCAGAACTGAAATTGCCCACGGATTTGATCGCACAACCTCCCTGCTAAGAGTCAGAAGCTCTGCCACCTTAATAGGTACTGATAAACTACTGTCTATGACTTATTAATCAGTGAGGGAGCCAGAGAGACGGAGTACAAAAGTTGGTATATTGCAGTAATAGGGTTTTGAGTTAACTAAGTTCTTCTGTGTTAGTAATCCTGACTTTAAATGAACAAAATACAACTGCATTGGACCTTAGATTGATGTGTTTTAATAGGCGGTGTACTCCAGTCCCTTATTGACGAGAACAGAGCGTTTAAATTAACTTGTGATGTGGTAATGAAGGCAGAATGAATGCCTGTGTTGTCTTTAATTGCACTCAGGAGCTGGTAATAAGTTGTGTCAAGGTGAAATCTTTAAATACTTGTACTATTTAGAATTTAGGTAAGTAAAGCCACACAAGAGCCGGGATGGAGAGCCGCACTGAAGGTAGTGAAACTGCTAATCAACTTGTGGAGGCAGTAATTAGACTCTCATCTAATTAGCTCATAAGTTTTCAGATCTTCACAACCGCAGCAGACATGAAGAGCACCCCAGCTTTACTTTGTGCAGAAACACAGTATATACTTTTTGTCATTGATATTTGTCATATTTATATGTTTTTAGATTGTGTTTGCAAAAGAAACAGCAAAGGTATGCTCTGCATAAATCAGTGAATGCCGATTTAGGGGTTAGGACAGAAAAGTTGGTAGATAAGGAAAAGATGAATACAGTATATTCATTTAATTTGTCAAAACTAAAGTGTGTGATGATGATGATGATGATGATGATTTAGTCTGACTACTGAGATCATTTCGACAGATGGGCTTCTGCTTTGGTCTCACTTGCTGCCGCAAATGCATTTATGATTGAATGGAGTGTGACTGAAAGAAAACACTAAGAATAATAGTTGTTCAGAAATCAATCATAAAAATTAAATTCAATGCCGTTTATTCACTGTCACATAGATCTATGGCTTGGCAGAAACAATAATTATGTGAGCGACCCCTGCGGCTAACTCCACTGAGGTTATGATGGTTTTGCCGGTGGAAGGGCCATCGGTGGCATGTCTTAGGGGCCCCAAGCGCAGCAGGGAGCCCACTACCATCACATCACTACACACAGGTGTCACAATATCCAGACAAAAAATGGCACTTTGAGAATTAATAATGTGACAGATGTAACAGACCAGACATCTCTCCTGTATCAGTTTAAATCTAATGTAGGCAATTGTTTCTGACAGAAAAGATTATTAGACTTGCAGCATGTGACTGCATTACCATTGAACTTCTAAATCAGTCTGTGATCACGAACAGGACGGGATAGGAAGACACCCCTTGTCTGGAGCAAGTGCTTGGATAGTGCAGAGGTCAGAGGCCACTGATCTGGGTAAATAATTTACCTGGTGTCTGACTCTCAGGAGCCATTAAAAAACATGTACAGTATCATCATAAATCTCAGATGGAAAAAATGAAGACTGAACTTTTTAGTGACACACTGCAATGAGGTGCCGTGTGGGACATAATTCAGAACAGGACTAGATCCCAGACCAGGCCCAAAACCAGGACTAGAACCAGAACCAGAGCCAGAACCAGAACCTGGACCAAGGATGGAACCAGGACTTGGTGTGGTTCTTTGTCTTGGCATTTACGCAGCACTAACACAAAAGATGGCCACCAGCGTTAGATTTTGGGACAGATACAGATCACCGTCTGGATCAAGGATTTTTTCTAAGAATTTCTCATTCACTTGAATGGGACAGAAAACAGTTTCAATAACTGATCTCTGACGGCATTTCATGGACACTTAACCCTGTTGCAGCCAAAGTTGCAGTGCTGCACAAGCTACTTCCAAGTTTTTCTTACCATTTCAGTTTCCTGCCAGATAACAGTGTTTTATTAGGCTATTATTATATCGGCGAAAACAGCGTGTCGCCGATATTATGGAATCACGTCGGTGTTCGTCCGCGTCCGCGTCCGCGTCCGCGTCCGCAGATCCTAGCTGTGAACGCGATAACTCAAA
>JAVQKC010045895.1:0-10891 GCA_036025475.1 Philypnodon macrostomus
CCTCGGCCCTGAACACATCTGACCAATATAATGGCAGGTACCTCTATAGCGCCCCCTATAGACTGAAAGAAGAATGTAGTTTTAGGGAATTTTACCAAATTTGGCAAAAACATTCTTCACAAACATCCAGACAAATCAAAAAATTCAAATAGACCCTTCCCATGTTTGTCATAGTTTGGGGGTGGGGCCTCTTAATTGTTCGTTAACAATATAAAAACCCTTAGAAACACAATGTCTGATTAAGGTGCCCGTTGGTGACAGTTGTGGCAGACATATGGGGCCGTTTCACCTATATACACCTTGCTTGCTTTGAACATATCTATAATATATAAATTAAGGATTGAGCATATTTTTGTGAATTTATCTCCAGTTCAAGTCTATATGTTTATATGGGGGGTACTGTTTTTTCACTGATGCCCTGTTTTTCACAGCTTCAACAGAAACAGAATATCATACTTCTAACATCCATACATGCCGTGTTTCTGAGCTGTATAACCTCTGATGGATCCATTAAAACAATCAGTGTCTGGAATTTGCTGATCTGTCCTCTAGTCTTTACTTATGCACACAGTATTTCCTCATTCACCTTTTCTAACGTCCATGGATGGATCCATGAATAAATATTATAAAACATTGTGTGTGTTGTAACTCTGTATTCAGATTCCTGCAGCCCTCATACCAGCGGAGCTTAACATTCCCTAGGTCTGGATCTCCCCACTTCCTGCCGCTTGTCTAAACACTCTCTTCCCCACCACTTTTCCTCCTCCTCCCCGATTTCTCCACGCTTCTCTTTATTATATTTGCATGCCACCACAACAGGATAGCTTTACTTCATACCGTCCAACACACACACCGGATCAATACTAAATCTTTGTTATGATACAGTGATGAAAGCTCTGCCTCTTTCAAAATATCTCCAGTGTTTTTAGTATAATATTTTAGTGTTTTGTTGTTCCCAAGGGCACTTTCTCTGTGTATAAAAGTTCCAGCACACTATTGAGCTATCAAAGCTTATTTTAAGTGATGAGGGGGCCCATTGAGAGGCCATGAGTTTATACTGTTTTATTGAACCCCATATTATATTGCTTTACCTTAAATAGCACCAGGTTGACTTTTTGACATTCTTTTTTCTTAACTATAGGCTTATGTGCTATTTTGAGTTTACGTGTCCTGCATCAATAAGATTTGTGTGCATAATTATGGTTATTCAGACTAGTTAGTCATTTAAGTTTTGCTGCAACTGTTTTCTCTATTTTCTTTGATCAGAAGACAGATTTTATCTTTATGGGTATATACACACTATTTGTGCGCTTTTTTGCACATTTCCACACTTGTTGACCCAATGTAATTAAATATACATGTCACATTCCTGTAATAAATGTGATATATTTTGTCTTAAAAATGTTAAAAGGGGCACACATAGTTGTATAGCAGAAGGTGTTGAAGTCTGTGTAAAGACTCACTTACATCCCATAAGCCTCTGTTCACAACCGGACAATAGGATTAAATTTTAAAGAGTGTGCTGTTTCTCACTCTTGCATGCTCTCTCACTGTCCTATGTGCACCAGACTGCTGCTGCTGGCCTGCTGGGACAATGCACTTACATAACCATTGCTCCTCTGCTCTGTGTGTAATCTAGCCCCTCCCACAGCAAACCCACACCGTATCCCTCCTCTCTGCCAGTCTGGCTTCCTTCTGTTTGGGTGAGGGGGAATGCCTTATGTCCAGATTACTACGGAAGAAGCCACACAACCTCTTAATCTTTAATCCCACCAAATTACATCAGTGTAACTACACCACTACACGGCGTCATTGTCAAATTCTGGTTCATACATTCTACTGGCTTGTTTTGGAGCTAAATTATACAAATACATAGTATACAATTGTTGGAAAATATTATCTGTAGAGGTAGGAAGCCTTCACTTGTGAACTGCAAAACATGTATCAAATAGTAAAGCTTTAAGAAACCTAAATAAAAAGAAACCATAGAAGTTTGACTGTAGTGTGGCAGAATGTATTTGTTATTGAGTAATGTAATCTGTATTGTATTTGTATTTGTAGTAAACGTTCTTTTTAGTAGCAGACACACTGCGCTCATAGATTATCATAGTTAAAAGGTATTGTAGCAGCTCGCTGCACAGCTCCGCGCTTCGTGCAGAGCGCGCCCCCGCAACAACTTGAACAACTGTGCGCGCTCCCGGGTGGCTGGTACTTACTGGCGTCTGTGTTTCAAGAGCTGTAGCACAGGACTAGAAACCGACTAACGAATGAACGACGAAAAAGAGGAATCCCCGTCGGTCAACTCTCTGTACTTTTGGCAATATATCTGCAACAGACAGAAGTATATTTAGTCCGAGGTAAGCGGGTGTGCCGTGGAGAGACGGACGCTAATTTTCGAGTGCAGTGTGTGGTTGAAAACAACAGCCCGCTATAGCAGACGTTAGCTTCCTTCATAGCATGGGGCTTTTTTAGGGCTAGCATTCGCTAAACTAGATGAAAGCAGGCCAAGATCTGATACATGTTAGCATGACAATGTAAAGTACACATGTACATTTTGCCGTTGTTTGTTAAGTGTACGCTAGGCTGTCAACACCCAGTGGACTCTGCATGCTAATGCTTTAGCTTCGCTACTTCACATTACATGCTAAGCTAGAAGGGCAGTGGTTTAGGTTGCTCAAGCTACTACACTCGGTTGTGCTTTACGGAAAGACGAGGCCTTGTATGCCAGTAACAGTTGATGCTAGTCTGTAGCCAGGCTTCGCTATGTCTGCTTCACCAGACAAGGCCATTTGTTCAGTCTCTGGACACCGCTGGTCAACAGAAATCCTGGTGTTGTGTAGTGTGTGTGTGAGACGATACCGACAGACCTGGTTTTGTGGCGGTTGCAGAGGAAGTGATGACTTATGTTTACTTGGTACAGTCTGTGGCTGCTGTTAGCAGTGTTTTGATCCGTCTCTATAAAGCAATTGTATGTTTTTTATTTAACTAGTTGAAGCTAATCATGGTTTATATCAGAGGTGATGCATGTGTATCCGCGGACAGCTGTCTGTCTGCCACTGCATTAAACTCACTCACTGTCACGAGAGTAATCCCGGTAAAACGGCTTTGTTTTCTAATTGCTTATTTCACGTGTGTGTACCTTTTTACATTGATACCCGTTCACGCAAGAGGTACTGCCCATTGATGTTTGCTAATATGCTGGAAGTCTTATTGCTTCATCTAACTTTATAGTGTCTGCAGCAAGACATTTTAGAAACAGCACCATGCAGCACCTCAATATGTTATGACTTCTCACACATTGCGACCAATCAGTAAAATGTGAGTAACCACTGCACTCCCTAAACAATCTTTATTTTTTGCTTTGATAACGAATTTCTATCTATCTATCTATCTATCTATCTATCTATCTATCTATCTATCTATCTATCTATCTATCTATCTATCTATCTATCTATCATTTTGTTTGTTGTTGCTGACTATGCTTGTTAGCCTTCAGTCTTATGAATGTGCAGGGATGAACTTGTTTTGACCCGAGGTTTCCTGTAGCTTTTACAGAGGCTTAGTAGGTTTGTGCTGGCTCACTTTTCATATGTGGATGAATGTTGACAGATGCAGGCATGATGAGGATTATGTCACGGATCACAAATGCTCATCTGCAGGAAATCCTCTGCATGCTGAAAAGGGTTTTAAAATATAACATTTGTGGTTCAGAATTGCATTTATTGCCTGGCTGTGGTTGTAAATGCAGAAGTAAAACAGAAGAACCATAATGTCTCATTGACAGGAGTGTGAAAATGCTTTGTTGTGATGTAACAAATTGTTGGCCAGTCTGGTTTGTTTAGTGGCTTCTGCAATTGGAGCTGGATGTGGTTGCTGCTACCTGCTCCATGGTTTTTCTCAACACGTGGCGATTACCTTACCATCACTGCATTGTTTGTTTTACTTGTTGTGAACCAAGATGCCAAGTTATAATAGACATATAATGGACAATAAGGATGTTGTTGATTTCTTTTCCTTGACACATAATTTACATTACATTTTTCCACAGTTACGCTAATTAAAAGCAGAGTTTTCTTCAGCTCGGCGATTTTCCACAAATGGGATTTAGATTTAGCTTGAGCAAGTAGCCTTTACTCAGTGTTGACAAAAATCTCTGTATGTTAAGGTTAGTTTTGTCTCAGAGTAGTACAGTTGTTTACAGTTTACATGTCTTATCTTGGAGATTGTGGGAGGGGAACTGAGCATAGCCTGTTCTTCAGCTTTATTTTAGCCAAACAATAACATCTTAATAAAACCCCCTTTGCTGTCTGTTAGCTCAAGTGTTTTTTTTACATGCATGCATAGAACATACACTCTTCTCTGTGGACGATGAGTCTCATGCCGGTGTGTATTGGTTCACTTTTGGAGCCAACAAAAATGAGGCAAATGAGGCGTGTGTCGGCTTGGTGTGCAGGGGCCTTTAGACGATACTGCATCACTCATCAGCATGATTGTGTCAATGACATTACTAAATGGGTCCAGGAATACTTCCAGAAACCACTGTTGGTGAGCATAATCCACTGTGCCATCTGCAGATGTCAACTAAAGGTCTATCATGCAACAAGAAAGCCATATGTGAAGATGGTCCAGAAGCATTGTCATGTCCTGTGTGGACCAAGGCTCATTTAAAATGTTGACTGTTTTTAATGTGGGAAAATGAGTCCAAATTTGTCATTCATTTTTGAAATTACAGACAGAGGAGGGAGACCTTTTTTAGCATTCAGTTCAAAAGCCAGTATCTCTGAAGGTATATATGTTCTATTGTGAATAAAATATGAGCGTTTTTAGTTTTGATATAATTTAAATAAAAAAAATATTTTTTGTTGTATATTATCAGATATCTTTTTAGAATGAACTGTAGAAATTGGGATACTTGGCTCTGAGACAGTCTACAGAGTGTAAAGAGGTAATTTAAGGTGGCTGCTGATAGGAAAAAGAGAGTGACTCATGGCTGGTGAAGGCTGGGGTAATTCTAGCTATGTCAGTAAAACTAAAGGGACTCCCTGTTTGGTTAATTCTCCTCCGTGCACATGAGTGTGCACGTGTGAGTGTGTGTACACACGGCCGCACGGCTCTGTTTACAGTTAAGACTGGAGGTGTGAGTTTTTCATGTGGAGTTCGTATTGATATCCGGCTCTGTGTGGCTTCTCCATGGCAACAAGCTGCTTAGCTGCACGGCTAGCCGCCTGTTTATCCTGCAGTGGAAAATATGGGCTCCCAGAGTGAGAGAAGGTATAGCATTACCAACAAAAGCATATAGTTTTCTTTTTTCTTGTTTGTATTTAATAGGAATATACCTGATACTGATACCACCTCCCTGCAAAGTACTCCATATAAAATTACCCCAATACCACTTTATGTATGATGATGATAATGACAAAAGTAAAAAATAAATAAATAAATAAAGGACTCGATGCTCTCTCTTTGAGCAGAAGAGAGCCTTGGAAATATACTGCTCCAACAATCTCACTGTTGTTCGATTTTGGAAAAGAGTAGCCTACTTGCTGGCTCTCTTTGCAACAGACATGGGCAAAGAGAATCAAAGAAATAAACAAATTAAGGACTGTAGGGACAGTTTTTTTGTGCTTAAAAGCATTCTACAGTTTGCAATCTTTTGCAATCAGTTTTTATTTGACAAAAATCCCTTTGCAGAGATATAGAGAGTAAAAGCTCATTGAAATAGTATGTCCATTCTATGAGACAACGCTTCCTCTCACTTGCCACTCCTTTTCCTCAATAAATATTTGCAGTATTGTCATAAAAACATCACAAACTTTAGTTTAGATGTCGAAAGGTTTTGTAGTAATTTCAATCACCACTGTCCAACAGCCCAGTAAAAAGAGAGGGGCTCTGGACTGGTGCAGGGGTTGTTCGAACAGAGTAGCCGGCCCATAGGGCGCAAGTGGGGCACTAGCGGGGCCCCACTAAAAAATAATAAAAATAACTAAGATTATGATTTTTTTAAAAATCCAGTTTAAAAAAATGTATGTACAATTTTATTCATTGCAACTGGTTCTTAAGTATAGCATAGTATTAATGTTCATGTATTCAATTGTATTTGTAATGTTATTATAAGTACTTAGCATCGGCGAGTACTGAAGTGCAAGTGCAAAAATGTGGTATCTGTGCATACCTAGAATTGAATATATTATTGATTACTTCAATCAGGGGCCAGCTTGCTGAAGTTGAAGTTATTGTAAGAGAATATTGCCATTGCGTTCTCCTTTTAGAAATTCAAACCTGTTTTATAAAGAAAAAAAAAAGTCAGAGGTTAGTAATGTAAAAATGTGATGTGTAATGAATTATTCAACTGTAGGCACTGACTGTAGTAAATCCAAAATCTTTAAAGATCCCATTACTAGTATTTACTCTGATTAGGACCAAATTAAATCGCTTACACTTGTTCATATTTCGTAGTGAATTTTTAATAATGCAAATTAAGCATTGTTTTTTTTCTTCATAATTTTCTAAAATAGTAAATGTGATACAAGCTTCTATAAGTCATGTCAGCTCAAATCCATATATTTTGCAGAATCTCCAGGATCAAGCTGATCTGTGGAAGTGCCTGTTCTTTCAAATGGAAATGTTGTAATCATAGCTAGCCTGCCTTGTTGTGCAGCTCTTACCAACACATTCTTTGAACATCACCCTCTCAGAGACCGCTCAGTTGCTTGTGTTGCTCGTGTTGCTCTTTCTTCTTTGTCCAGAGATCTGCATGACTAAAGGATGTGCCAGTGATGTGCCGGCCGCCTCAGTGAACCCTGTGTGCAAGGTGCTGTTGCGCTGCCACTGCCCCAGATGGCTCTTTGTTGAGTCCGCTGCCCGGCGCCTCTAACGGCACACTCATTGGTCATTGGTGGGTGTCACCACTGCGGCTTTATAGGCCTCGGTCATCTCTGCGTGTTACTGTTGTGCCTGTTTTTTAAGCTGTGTCGCTCATTGAAGTCTAAAAAACGGCAATAATGGAGCCAGGTTTACACTGTGAGACGCGTGTTGGGATCACAAAGAAAGGGGCTTGTATCAAATGTAAGGAATAGAAAAAAGCTAATCCTGGGTGAAACAGAAAGGCCTCACAATTAAGGGTGCTTTTACACCTACAGCATTTAGTTTGATTAAAAACAAGCTCAAGTATGTTTGTTTTAACGAACTGTACCGGTTCGCTTTAGACTGGTGCAAGTTTCGATTGGAACCAACTCCAGAAAATATACACCTTATTGGGCTGAACGAGCTGCCTTACCCAGGGAGTAAAATAATTGCTGAAGAAATTATGTACTTTGTTAATTATGCTCACAGTATATAAGATTGATTTATGTAACTCAACTGGTTACGCCTTCATCATCAAGTGTTGTCAGTATTTACATTAGTTTCCAATGGCACATTACACGGTTGTTCCAGTCCCATTCACACTGTGCCAAAATTCAGTGTTCAGTTTGTGGCCAAACGCAACATGTCCATTTACGCTGTCAATGTTATTTGACTTTACTGGCTACACCTGCAGCACTTAGAGTTCAAAAAGGTTTTGTGAGTCTCAAAACTAGACAGTGGACTTTTCTTTTAGGGCCATGTCATCTGGAACTGTTAAGCACCACACGCTGTTGTAAACCTAGAGGTCTTCATGACATATGGTTACATAATTTACTCTAGTTGTTATGTGAGGTGTATGTTTCACATAACGCGTACGGCTGGGAACTCCAAAAGATCCATTCGACCTTTTGTTTTTGTTTTTTTTACCAGCATTTGGAACATGATCTGTTTACTGTTTAGTGACTGAGTGTACACAGACACCTATTATTACTACAGCCAAGAAGGCAGGTGTCAGGTTTGTCAGGTGAAAATTTAAAAAAAAAGTCAGAATTGAAATGCCGTCTGACTAGGATGTGGTGCCACTGGGATAAGATACTGGGACGTAAAGGAACAAACGAAAGTGAATAGTTTTCCATGGTTGCATGTAATGGCTTTGTGGTTTAATAGATAGAGCAGTTGCCCCTGAACCATCAGATGCCTCGTTGAAGTCCAGGCCTGCAAAATACAATTTCTTGGTGACACTAGGTTTGGATAAGCTTAGTATTAAAAAGAGCTCACATAGACAACATACCAGGCACCTGTGTTGCTTTTTTTCCTAATAAAACAATGCATCTAATAAGCCTCACTCTAGCAGCTATACAACCAGAAGTCTGAATTATAATGGCACACATGAGCAGTGAGGATGTAGGTGCAGCTGTACCACCTCCTTTTCCAACTTAACAAGTCTCTGGGTGCTTCACCTGCTTTCAGCTCCTGTCGGTAACATGAGCACTTCTCTTTTCACTGTGCACTAGTCGAGAGATGGGAAATTTCTTTGAAATTAGATCAAGACTGTTTTGTTCAGGAAAAATGTGCTTGAATCAGTAGTAATGTGTGAACAAGGCTTGTCTGGTTTAAGCACTCCTTGGCAGAGACACTCTGGCTCACAGCAATATTTTGGTTTGACTTCCTGGCTGCCTCACTGTTATGTGTTTGGAGAGGAAAAGGGGAGTGACTTCAACACAGGAATTGCGCCTAAGAAGGTGGCAAAAAAACCTGGGAAGGTTGGTAGATAAATTTGTTGTTGTTGTTTATGTCACTGGGGAGTTGGTTAACATTAGATTGTTTTGCTCATAAAGGTAGACAAAATTTGTAATTATAGTTAAAATGGCCCACAAATACGGTAAAGTAACATGGGGAAAAGGGTGTACTACTAAAAGGAAAAGCAAATGGAGAGAGTATAAAGTCAACGAGGGCAACTGGTGCAGCCCGCAGCCAGACAGGCCTGAAATCTGAGACATGCACAACCACAGAGTCAGGCAAGGGAGGGGGAGCATGTCCAGCGACAAGGCTAAAATATGCAGGCAAAAAACTGCAGAAGCATACTCAAGAAAATGTACCAAACAAGAAGCTAGTAGAGTTAGCATGGGCTACAGCTACATGACAAGTGAAAATAAATGGTGTATAAAGATAGTGCTTGTGTGTTGTGGTCGGCCAATGCGCCGCCAGGAGATAAAGCGTGAGTGAGCATGCTCTGTTTGCACTGACATCGGATGCCGGCTTAGTGTTCCCTGTGCCTTCAACACAAACACGCCCCGCAGCAGTGACAAACTCGCACACTCGAGGGGACACACAGCATGGTGTGAATAAGAGCAGCACAGAAGTCATGGGGGTTGAGACTCTGAGCGGGACTTTCCCCTTTTTTCATCTCCCTTGGATCCACAGCACTAAGACTATTTGTTGGGCTTGTATAATGCTAATTCAAGAAGAGGATCTATCAACTGACTGATCATGGACAGATGGATGCATTGCAATAGTAAATCTCTGCAGAACTCTTCGAAAACTGCTTTGGAGTTCCCTGGAATAAGCAGACTTGAAGACATTTGAGTGCTAACATAATGCCACTATTTTTGTGCTTCCACTGCAATCGGACATAGCGGTTAGCTTAGGTCATAGTTTCTTGTTCAGCATCTTTTAGAAGAGCCTGAAGAATTGATATTCATTCATTCTAACTTTTTTTTAGTTTGTAATGCTCTTGATTTGACCTTGTCTGGATTTTGAGTCTTGGATTACCATGAGTCTCCTTAACTCCTGAGCGGGAGAGTGAAATGCGATCCTCCGTTTTGGGAGATGTTTAGCGCATTGGAAAGACTGCACGGTTTCCATGGAGAAGGCCAAAGAAACATGGCGGTGAGGGGCTACAGAAAGGCACTGCTCCTATGTCTGTGGTCCAAGTGAAATCGCGGTCGGCTAGTGTAGCACTCGTAGCTCCTCCTTGGAATTCCTTTTTGTTCCGTCTCTTCTCGTGCGTAGCCAGGAAGAGCGTACCCAGGACAAAAGGTGATCATACACTTAATGCACTATCCATTTTCACCAGCTTGAAGTGTTGTGCTGAAGCGGAGGCGTCGTAAAATATCATAAATTCCTTTGCTTCAGCCATCTGTGGCTTTAAGAGTTGACCTACAGCCCCTTGACCAATTGTGTATTTTTGCATACTAGGTGGTGTGGGTGTGACATTGAAGCCAGTGCTTTACTGGTGAACATTGTACTGTACATTGTTTGTGTGGCTGAGAAATGAGTGGGCCACAGGAACAAAAAAGGGATGTTTGTGTCCAAGCCCGGCCTCCCCCTCCACTCGTGCTCTCAAATGTATTTCTGAAGTTAAAAAAAACTTGCACTGTACAAGAAAGCAGCATGTCTATGGAAACCTCTCCTAAGTTGAGTTATCTGAGGGAGCAGTCTGTATGGCATTTGGGTTAATGCACATGTTCATGTTTTGTCTCGGGCAAGTTAGGGCATGTTTAAGGCACAATGATTTTTAAAGTAAGTCTGCCTTTTGGTGATAGTGCCCTTATATCCCCAAAGCCTTCTGGGAAGAGGTGTACGTCAGATCAGTTTGGAAAACCTCTAAGATATCTTCATAGTGTGTCCTTGACAACCTTGGCGCACACTTCAACACATTGGCTACGTCTACATCCAGACGACAATCAAATCAGGGCCCACAATCAAAGCAAGGCTCTCCACCAAACAAGCTGTTTGTCTGCACGTACAAAAATATACTCTGATCACCATTAGGACAAAGGCCACCACTAGACAATAGCAGCAAAACGCAATTTGAGACTATCCACAGAAAAAAAAAAAATTGGGTTTAGTCAACAAACGACATTGATTTGTCACAATGAACTAAGAGGACAACCCTCCAAACCAACAAGGAATTGATGCAATCACCTGGGGATGCACACCAATTAAACTGGTTGATGAAATACCACTACCACTATACTCAATAGATTGTAAACCCATTTAAATGTATTTTTTGTATAAAATATACAGTAAGTAGTGGCACAAAACT
>JAVQKC010045898.1:0-21805 GCA_036025475.1 Philypnodon macrostomus
TGGACACACTTACTTTGGCAGAGAGCAATGAAACTTGGTACAGTGATTCTCCACAGTGTACCCAACATAAAATATTATTATGACCCCACCCTACAAAAAACAGGAAGTCGGCCATTTTGGATTGAAATTGGGAAGTCATGTATATTTGACAGCATATAACTTGCACATACTTTGCCCCATTAGGCTCAAACCTGAAACACCTAATGACCCCCTGGCTCTCACACCCCCACATCTGACCAATATGAATCCAGATACCTCTATAGCGCCCCCTATAGACTGAAAGGAGAATATAGTTTTAGGAAATTTTACAGAACAAAAATATTCTTCACAAACATCCAGACAAATCAAAAAAGTCAAATAGACTCTTTCCATGTCTGTCATGGTTTGGGGGCGGGGCCTCTTAATTGCTCGTTAACAATATAAAAACCCTTAGAAATCACACAATGTCTGATTAAGGTGCCCGTTGGTGATGGTTGTGGCAGACGTATTGGGGCATTTCGCCGATATACACCTTGCTGTCGGGGACGACAGCACAGGCCTAGTTAGCTATAGCTTTACTTTGGTAAGCTCGTAGTGAGAGCCAGCCTGTTATTTCTCTCGACACTAATTGCTCTGTACTATTACTTTTTCTTGTAAAATTCCCAACATTTACTTGTTTTCTTATTTTTTCTGTAATAGTTAAAATTCAAATAATCAGCTTTGCCCTTTCAGTAACTCCACACATCTGTTGCTAGTAATTGAAGTGCGACATTTTCTAACCAACTGTTCGTTTCCCTCCAGTTCCTCCTTTGAGTATGTGCACCTCCTGGGACGGTCCTGGCTGGTTAAGGATCACCGCCGCGGGACCTGCTTTGCCAGTACACAACTGTTTCATCTCCTGCACACTCAAGTGACTTGACTGGTTAGCACAGAGCTCAGATCAAAAGCTAAGGTGACAATGACACAGACTTTCCTATATCAACACTGACACACAACCCTTAGCTAAGTTTGTATGGAGAATACTTTTAACAACCAGAGGCTAGACATGTGATGTATAATCAATAATTTGCTATATAGTTTTTGGAAGAGATATGGATGAAGAAATCAAAAGGGATAATGCAGAAATTTGAGTTGGGACGAGGGGGCTTCCACCAGATGTTAAAGCATTAATTACTGATAATCAAAAAGTGTGGCAGCCGGCTCAAGGTCGTTAGCATATACACAGATGTAGAGGAATGGGTGCCAATGTGTGTGAGCCACTGTCATGAAATGTCAAATCAAACCACAAAATTAAGCAGGTTAACAGTATCTCCTCTAAGGGACATTTGTGGGAATTTGTCTCTCATAAATACATAAAATGCAACAATGTGTTGGTTGTTCTTTTATAGACCTTTCTTCAACTGAAAGGATATTATAGTATTTTGTATTCACAGATCTGTCATCTCAACATTGTACATTTTTCTATCTTTCATGCAATCTCCAAGTTTAATTTGCTCTACTGAATGTATGTATTTTTAGCATTGCAGTCAAAAATATAGTCTCAGGTATTTCTGTATAGCCTCCATGCACTTTGTTAGTGTTCCTTGTTTATGCAAATACTGACAATAAGTATGATCACTCCAATCCTAAATAATGTACACAACACACAGTCAGGTCTTTGCTATTTAGCATGGTCTGCTCATTACTGTCCATTGCCAAAATTCACATGAACCTTGTGGATATCATTATACATACATAATACATTTAGCCACTGTTGTTAGGTTTTGTAGTGTTCGTCATTATCTCTCTTCCCACCTCCGTGAAACTCTTCTCTAACTTCTCATCCCCAACCACCTCACTCCCTATCCACCTCAATCTAATGGACACTAATGCTCCAACAGGTTAGATTAATTCACTATTGAACAGTGAGGGCTCTTGTCTGAGTGTGTTAATGTGATGCCTGTTTGGATGGAGTGTTTTACCGCTCTAAGAGGATTTACACGTTTGGTTGTGACGGCTGTAGTCTGCGTAATAGTGATAAGACTTGGAAAGGTGAAAACTGTTGGAGCCAAGGCCAATTCGGACAGCCTCGGGGGGGTCTGCATCAAGGCATATTCTATGCTACAGGTTGTTTGTAGTACTTTATAATTGCATGTTTTATTGCTGTGGTGCTGTGGTTTGGTTCTGCTTACACAAGAAGTGGTGAAGTGTGAGCTGGGAAAAGTCGATTGAACCAAGAATCCAGAACGTAATTGTAATAACTACGTGTGAATTGTAACCTTCTTTCACCTTCTCAGTAATAGTCTGTAATCGGATCTCTCTGTTCACTTTCCAAAGACGATGTGGTGAAAGCCAAGGCTACAGGCTAATTGTTTTCTGCACCAGGATTTTGTAATCTACAATTAGGTTTTCAGACTGTTTACTTAAAATCTGTCTACTCCGACTGCCAGAATTTTCAGGACAAACTTTAATCTTGTATGAGAAAATATATATATAATAAACACATTTTATGGGAAAATTTGTGAAAACAAAAAAAAAAATTGACAATATTTAGCCTGTACTGGCTCACATGTTTGTATACATTGTTTTGGGGGCTATTCTGCTTCGAAATGAGGGCAAAACTCACTCTTGTACTTTGTAAACACAGAATTAGAAATCAAAACTCGCATTAGAAAATTTGCTATTCTATGCCTGCAGACGACACCAAAAAGATTAAATATAGTCGAAAGAAATGATAGTAAATGAGCATTAATATAAGCAATGCATTTACAGAATGAGCCATTAGCATATTTGACAGTTGATTTTTTAAAACCTCCAGCATATGATATTCAAAGGGCCAGATATTCTGTTGATTGGTGCTGAAGTGGAGATAGATGGTGAGTGTTGGTGACTGTCATCATTACTGCGTCCCCTGCCGTCTGCTCCCAGGGGATCACCCTATCATTGGACTCACTCTGGAGCTAATAGCCCTGTCTCACAGCGAGCGAGGCACCTTTCCGAAGTAACGCCTCCTGCTGCAATTTGGCTTGCCATTCAACTGTGCAATGTCCCGAGTGTGATAGAAATTACAGTGGAGTGCTGATGTGGGGAATTTCCTCCCTTAAGAATATATGTATCACAGAGAGACAGAATTATGAATGATGCATGCAGAACAAGTCAATAAGTCCGCCATATGCCAGGAAATAAGAGTGTGTTTGTGCATGTAGTCGTTAAAGTCCCCGATGGTTTCTGCTGATCCCACAACAAATGCCAAGTAATCGAAATTCTAACAGCGCCCAAATGCATCCTTCTCCACATCTGACAATGCTAAAGATATGTGTGTGAATCTAGCCAAGAATCTAGAACTTTCACATCTCCAACCAAGAAATGCAGATTGAAATGTTTTTTTTGTAGCAGACCTTATCATTAGTGGGATACAGGCAATGCTTGTAGATTGGATAGTCCTATTGTTGATCGTGCCATAAATATACACATTGTCAACAGACCTATGCATACTCTAACCCACTTTCACCTCACGTTGACCCTCCAGACAGCACAAAGACTGCTCTGGGTTAGGCTCGGCTGACTAAAGCAGCAGAGCTCTCTTTGACTGCTCAGCCTGTGGATTACTCCTCAATATGGGATTACGCTCTGATGAATACACCCAGACACAATAGCAGCAGCTCAGCCCTCCAACTATAGCACAGAGCCTTAGACGTAGAGCTGCAATGGGATATCAGCTCATCTGCCATCAGACACTGTATAGGCCCGCACTTCTCACTGTCAATTTCTGATCTTATAGTCCTAATCTCAGTTTCTCAATGTGCCTACTTAATGAGATGTGTCTACAATTTATAATCCTGACTGAAAGGGTAGAGGATTGTCTCTCTTATAAGAACTATAAGCACATTTCAGACATGCCAAAAACATATTAAAGCTAAAAGTACTCCATTTCAGTATGTAAAATTGGACATTCTATTTAGTAAATTGTAATGTGGTCAAAATAAACAACTATTTAAGTATTAAGAGTAAGTATTGGCCCTTTTTCACAAATGTAAACGTATTGTGTCCAAATCTGCACTAAAAAATGCACTATTAATCCGCAACGCCCTCATATGTTTTGCAGTACATTTTACTGACCCCTTGTGGCTGGAGTTTGTATCTTTCACGCACTGGTATAGCATTCTAGAGCCACACCAAAAAATGATTACTGATTGACTATTGATCTTTGCTGAAAACTGTATTGAAATCTGACCAAAAGAAGTGTGATGGTGAATTTCTATATATTGAGCTCTAGCCTGTTATCAAGCCAGTCAGAATTTCAGTTCAATAGTACAATCAATAAGCCATCAACATTACCATCATGCCCAGGTTGAGTCAGCCATTAGCAACACTCATTATATTTTCCATATTCTCTCGTTATAATTATCTTAAATCCCTTTACAATAGCTGACCATACACTTTCTTTTTACTGACAGGTGATATCAATGATAGATTCAATAACAATTAGACTTCTAATAATCCATTTATCCACAGCTCGGTGAAATATTTGCTTTGTAGTCAAAGTCTGATTTATCATCTTCCTTTAGATCAACACGGTTATCAAAATACCATGGGGCATTCTAGGTTTAATTGTTAATGAGTCTGCATAAAACATGAGATTTCTCCAGGGATGTGTGAAGGTTACATCATTAGCTATTCTCACTTTACAATATGGTCAATGTTGTCAATATATTAATTTGATCAGCAGACTTATGTTGTGTTATTATTTTCATTTTTAGAGGCTTCTGGTTAGATATTCAAATCTTTATTTTTATTACTACTGGCTTCAATGTTCAGTAGGTTATGTGTTCAGATGTGGTCATGTGCAAATTATTGTAGCACTGAGTGACTATTGAAGTTCCTTTTGGTAATAAGACATTTTTGCCCCATGATCGGTTGCTCACTGGATATTTTCTCTGTTTTTGAACCATTCCCTGTACCTTCTGAAAAGTGCAAGACATGTGAAGTGTTCCACTAAATGTCACCAACAATGAAGTATAAATTGTCTTTCTTTAGGTCTGACTTGAGCATGTCGAGATACTGGACTGAATTGCTTGGGGCACTAGCCTTTGAAATGAGGTTGCTCGATTTGGTTGGTTGAAAGGATCACATTGGCAAACCGAATGAGGAAATGTTCTGAAAATGCCAAAACTCAACTGTTAGTGGAGGTGTGTTTTGGCTGAATGTCTTCAATCTAAACCAGGCCAAACAGATTGTACCTCTCTTTGTTCTGGAAAGAGTGAAATTGATATTGATCCCCACATCTAACCCCGGCCCAAACAACAAACAAGTGTATTTCACAAATGTCAGGCTTTCCCTTGGCTGCAGAATGCTGACTGTAACGGTGCTAGATTAGATACACAGACCATGTGCACTGTCCACTCCAGCAGAAATGGAGTGTATGTGGCACTATTTCAGATGCACTCTACCACACAGACACCCTACACCCTTTTAACACTAGCATTTCATTGCATTTTTTGACCTTGTGTTGAAGGTGCATGTGACAAATAAACTTGAAACCTTGAAACCTTGGAACCTGAAAACATTGTATGACTGAAAGTTGTCTGCAGCAAATACCCTATCTAAAATATAGTGTTTCATTCACTCCAAAAACAAAACAACCTAAGATCATATTCTTAACTTTCCAAAATACCAATCTAATAGCTTCTGGAGCAGACAGAGAGAGCTCTCATTTTTCCCCATTTGAGCTCTGTTTCACTGTGTCTTCATATCCAAATTTAGCTTGGTGCAGTTTATGAGCCATCCTTCCTGCTATCTCAAACCACTGTAGCACATTTCAAAACCACTTCACATCCCAAGTTTATCAGTCGTGACATGGCCTTTAAGATAAAAGTCCAAAATAGACCCGCCATTAATGAAAAGTTATCCTTCCAAGGTGAATTGGACACTCCCATTTTGTCATATACTACCATCCACTGCATACGTTTTCCATGGTAAAAATAATGCCACCTACTCTACTCACCTGCTTTACATAATCCAGCCTCAGTGCATATGAGAGCCACTAATTTGCCATTATGACATAATTGATACGTAATTTGGATGAAGTCAGGAGAAGCTAATTGCCTGTCAGTCTGTTTGCTTAACACTCATCCCTATTTTAAATCAACACAGACAGGGGACGCTAATGAAAATGTTGCATCATGAGCTAAAGGATTTACCTGTCCAGATTGTATTAAGAGGAACATGATATTAACCACCTTATCAGTTTGTCCTTGAAGATTCAATATAAACAAGTTTAGAATTAGAATAATATATGCATAGAAAGGATGCAGGATACTTGTTTTCATATTGCCTGATATGTAAGCAGTAAACCAATGCAAATTATGTATTTAAATGGTAAACAAAAATCTCAAATCTTGCAATAGAGAAGATATTTTTTGTCTGTTTTACTAGCTATTTAAAGCCAAGCTAGCTAGCTAGTTAAACTAATTGGAGGTTTACAAAGTAATTTTTTTCCCACACAAAACCAGCCTGCCTCCATCTTACCCCATCCTCTGCATCATCTTCTATCACACCCATTAACCAAATTCATATTCTCTTCCATTACATTCATAAATCTTGTTCTTGTCTTTGGTCTTCCTCTAGACCTCCTGTCTGGCATTTCTAACCTAAAACCATACATTTAGTATCCTTCCTCTACACCAGGAATAGCAAAGATTAATATTTTATTTGTATTTATTTTCATTTCATTTAATATATTTTTTAATGTATTTTTTATCTTTTGTTTTCTGCACCTTCATCTTTTGAAAGCTAACCCTATATAAGGGTTAGCTGACACTAAATCTACCCCAAACCCGTACTGTATCGATCTAATAGAACATTTACCATACATTAAAAATAACCAGTGAAAATAAGATTTTCTTGTAACAACATCTGTGCAGCCAGAATGAAACTTTGTAGTGCTGTGATTATGGTAGATGCTATCCACAGCTCACTTAAATTGCCAGGTCAGATCTCTTTGTGTAATGCAGCTATTGTTAATGTCTGTACCTCTGTATAAACTGCTTTGTGTGTTGTTTTTTCCTATATGGTCCCCCTTGGAAACTGGAAGCGCGTATATGGAATGGATTATCTTTGTGAAATAAAGTGAAATTGAATTGTGTATGGAATTAGATTAAGGATATAGGAGGAGAGCTTCCTATGAGCGCAGCATTTTCAAATAACAGCCCACACCCGGCAATTCCCCATTTGCCACTGTCTGTCCATTTAATTTCCAAAGCGCCAGATTCGAAAATGGCATTCATATCTGTGGAATTGAATCTCGGAAAACTTCATGTGACATCTAGTTCTACGGTTGTATTTTCCTCGTTGGGTGTAGGCGGGCATACCAAATCAGTTCAAGCTCAAAGACCAGTTTGGAAGTAGTGGAATGATTTGGGGGCTTGTAAGTTTACCCTGAATAACTGTCATGACATAAAATTACATCACAGGCACAATCATTCACTCCATGTTCACACTGGTGGTGGTGGTAAACTGCCACAGGTGCCAGGGGGCAGGCTGACAGAAACATGGCTGACATACCATACAGCCTCTCTGACCACCACCTAATTTAAAACAATGCCAATCAAACTAGCACATCCATACAATTAGGCAAAAAGGTATCTTGCCCAAGGACACAAAGCACACTGCCATTGTGTCACTGGTTGGAGTGAGAATCAAACGGTCACCCTTCTGTACTACAGCCCCCTACTGCCATCTCTACAATTTCAATTACAATTCCACCTTGTATAATCCAACTGTAGATATTAATGAGCATAAATTATTAAATTAATCTGTCACTCCCCATTTTGTGTTTGTCATATTTCATTCAGAAACCCATCAGTCAGGCTGGACTTGGTTTTTGCTGTGTCTTTTAATGGACACTCATTTTTCACATCATTTTTCACATCCTCACATGATTATTTTTGCCTCTGACACACTGCCCCATTTATTTCACATTAATACAGGTCATAGTGCTGTGTGAGGATCCATGCTTTGAATTAAGGGACGCCCCGCTCACCAGACAACTGTCTCCACCCGGTGGCTGTTACGGGTACTGGCAAAGTAAACTAAGAATCCGACATGCCTGTAAAGAATAGAATAATTAAGAAAAAAAAATGCTTTACATTGATTATCAGACAGTAGGTAAGCTGTCATTATTATAATTTTATTTAGCCTCTACAGCAAAATCAACCTGATGTTTGTGGTGACTGCTGCTGATCTCATGCAGTTGTCACTCCCAACCATCTATAGGGTTTACAAAGATTTGACGGGGAGCGTATTTCCATGTAGTTGCATAATATTGCTTGTGTTTCCCAAACCTACTGGTGTGTGCCTAATGAAGAGCATTCATCAAAGTCTGCTCCCTTTGATCAGGCCTGATTCACAGCATTCTCCCACTGTACCCACTGTGGACACTCCCCTCAAGCAAGACGCCTCATGTACTTGGAAGGATGCCTTGTGCTTTGAGACATGGTACTCCTCAGGTTTAATGCAAGAATGTTGTTATTTGAGAAGTGCATTGTGGGGAATTTTGTAGTAATACGTTGTTAAATACATATGTAAATGTAATATTTTAATTAAATAAATAAAATATATGGTAGAAAAAGCGGTGTACTCTTTCTGGAGGTCCCAAGTCCTGATAAATGGAGGGTTGGATCAAAAAGGGTGTCTGACCTAAAACTAAGCCAAACCAATATGTAATTAAATATAAATGTATGTATGCTAAGAGGCAACACTCTAGATCTGTTTTTTGTTTTTTCTCAAAAAGCTTAGATTAGATACCTGTCCACGTAAGGCCCTCTTTCCCCTGCCCTCTCATCACTACATTAGCCACTGCAAAAGATGAAAAATAGTAGCAAGGTGGGTTCTCCTTCTATTTACTTACATTTTTAGGTCTTCTCACCAGCAGCATTTAGAATTACTCAACCATGAATGAATGAAACAAATTGTTGGGATTTTTTGGAAACAAAAAACAAACAAACAACCACCCCCACCCCCACCCCCCAGTATAACACAGTTCAATGTTCAGAAAAGTTTGCATAATAGGGCCCCTTTAAGATACAGGCATAGCTTCATCCCTCCCAATATCCTGTCTTTAACTACTGTCTGGGTTTACTCTACTGTAGCATTTAGCCATGGACGAACACTTAATGAGCTCTGTGGCTTCAGAGCGTGAACTGCCTGATCAGCCATTACGCTCCATCTTACCTCCCGTCCAAATGAGGGGTGAAAAGGAGAGCGTGACAAATTGTCCGATGGTCCAAGGGTTCTGGGACAGGTGTAGTGCTAGAGGAGAGGGATCCTTTTTGGCAGCTCAAATCTATTAAGTACTTGAACAGTTCCCCTTCATTGAACACTAACGCCCATTTTCTGACTGCGGCCCGCCGTACAAAGCTCCTCATCTGCCATTAGCATTTATCAGGCAGTTAAAAAGAGGATGTGGTGTCCAGGACGTGTCCCAGTGAATCTTCTTAATGAGGAAGGGAATAAATTATGTTAAATTCAGCAGATGATTATGAAGTCGATGACTGGAAATTTGGGAGAAAGTTAGAGAATTCATCCAAAACACAAAAGAGTGTCACATTATTTCACCTTATTCACTTTCCAATGCAAATAACTATAATAAATAAACAATAAAATAGAAGCGCTATATACAATGGTGGTAAACTACTTCTGTAGCCACTACCTCACTGGGGCAGACTGACGACGTGGCATCCATACAAATCTATGAAAAATATTGACTTAATAGTTAATATGCCAAAAGATTAACTCAGATAAAATAATTGGAAGGCCCCTAAGAGTGAATGTCCTGTCTGTGTGTCAGCCCTGTGACACTATTTGGTTATAATCCAGGGTGTATCTCATTCTCCCATAGTTGCTGAGATAGACTTCAGTACTCCTACCTCTACAAGGTCAAAACAGCTGACTGCAAGTGGGTCTAAGTTGGAGTCGCTTAGTATTTTAAAACCATAAAAGCAATCACTTGGCTAGAAGTAGGGTTAACTATATAAATTTAAAAGTGTCTACTGTGCCAATGGCATATCACAGCATATTCATACATAGCCAAGGTGGGTGAAGTGCTGTGCCCAACACACAACAGCAATATTACCAGTTTGTAGCGAGAGTCCAACCACCAACCTTCTGTATATTAGACAACCTGAACAAATCTGAGGCAATTATTTGATGCCGTCTTGTCAATGGGAGTAAGTCTAACAGATGTGCTTAAGTGTGTAGTAACTGAATGAAAATAGACTATAACTAAAACAGCCCAATTCATCATGCACTATTTATGCTCTTGAAGGACAGGGGGGTATCTTAATCCATTTAATGACTCCACGCTCTTGTAAACCACCATCCAAAGGGTAAAAACATAAATTGGGTCTGTTTTTATTGTAGCTCGTTTTTACCCTGATGAAGCTGACAGTATATCCGAGAGCCTTTCCCCTGTAGTGTGATACCGAACAGGCCGTTAAAATCATAAATACAAAGGTTCTAATGAAATATCAATTAGGCCCGGCTCTACGTTTACGAGGGACAGAGCTCGTTAGCCGAACGAGATGATTTTGTAATTTTCAACCGATAATCCAATTAGCAGAGCAATGGATTTTTCACTTGCTTGAGAAGTCTTCGTGATTGGGGTGAAGTTCGGCAGCACATGGGAGGGATAACTTTCACAGCTTTCTAATGATGATTACTGAATGGTTGCTCATTTTTTGCACTGACTACTCACTGGCCACTTTGTTACGCAGATCATACCTAATTTAGTGGCCCTGGTGTGGTACCTTATAAAATGGATAGTGACTCTATATCTTTCAATTTTGATTTACTGTTGACACATGCACTTTTGGAGATCTCCGCAGCAGCTCTGGCAGACAATAAGAAAACATGTATTTTTAATCAGTAAGGATTTTTTTCTCCCTCTCCCCCCACTCTGCTCACTGACCTTCAGCCCGTGAAAATTCAACTCAATAATTCAACAAGCTCTGCCACTATCATTCCCACCCCCAATATTTTGCCATAGACACACACACAGATATACAGTATAGTAAGGAGACACTGACATGATGGCCTCCCTTCTCTCCAGTCTGATATATGGGTTGTGATTGCTGCTTGTGGCAAATGTTGTTTACGGACTGGCAGCTGACTCGTACACTATCTACCACAGTGCATTTTGTTGAAGATTACATTTATTCTGCTTTGCCCCATATCTGCTCTTGTCCATATCTGCTCTTTTTGTGCTTGTAGATACTAGGAACATAGAAAAGCCTATCCTGCTTTACCTATTCCACATTATGAAGATTCACTGATCTAGTTTAGAAAGTCTTGTCTAGGAAATCACAGCAAGCTCCCTTTGGCGTCATTATTGCATAGTTAGATGTTTGATGTGATGTTTGCAGTTGCCTTTATCTAGTGCTATACATCCTCCAATGCTGGGAGCTGTGGGTGATTGCGGTGATGCACACAGAAACCTTTGAGCCACAATCCGGGTCAGAACCTAGTTGGAGGATTAGCTCTTTATGCATGATTTAGGTCCATGGAGATAACATACAAACATCCCACAGAAAAGCCTAACTGAGTCCAGGAATCAAACTGGCAACCTGAGGCAAACGTGCTAACCACTGTGCTGCTGTTAGTTAGTTGCTTAGGCTTCTTCTGACCTAATTGCCTTGAATTTGTAACCACACACTAAGTCTCTTTAGTGCCTCCTTTGTGAATCCCACAGTTTATAATTCATGCCATATACACTGTTGAACTGCCTCCATCGTTTCTACTACATGCTGATCCCATTTTAGCATGGTGCTGTGTGTTTTGTGTTTAATTTCACAGCTGACCAGACGACAAGTGCAGCAGTCTCCCTCCACTATCTCCTCATTTATCACAGAGCGTGTCGTTTGGTCTCACCTGTACCATCTGATCACATGCTGTCACTCTGCATTTGTCCTGGACACACTCTGGCTGCTTCTGCTGTCTGGGTGAGCTACCGGGTTGACAATATTGCGTGTAGATTGAAGGTCTTCTGGACATGTTGCTGCAGCATTTTGGAACAGTTCTTTAGTGTCCATGTCATGCACGTCACAGTGAAACAAAAGACTGCTTTCTACCTTCTAAGCGATGGTTCATTGCACCAGAAAAGTGGAAATACAATTTCAATGGAAGAACTAGCATTAGCTACCATATGTATATCACAAATAAGAACTAGATAGATCTAGTTTTTTTGAAAGCCATTTACTATTGAGTGCATAATTTAGGTTGTGAGCTGACTTTGTGCTCTTGGGCAGAATGACAGGGTCCACCATGTACCACCCATACACATCAGCACAGTTACACATCCATTCAAAGTGTAATTCCCAAGGACACAATGCCTCCATGAACCGTCAACCTTCTGATTAGTTGGAAATTCACTGCCATTACTGTTAACTTTTACCTCTATTAATATTTGATTATTATTTTAGATACTCATTTAGTCCTTTATTCCTAAATTACTTTAAATAGTATAATAGGCTTGGAAGGTATGAGGAGATTGAATACTCACCAATCACCACAATAATCCATACAGGCACACAATAGACTTTCTGGAACAGTGTAATTTAGATAGAGAAACATTTACACGCCCACCACCATCACCTGCAGCTACGTCTGATTAGATATCAAGGGGCCAGGCGCGTTGCATAATTGATGTTGTTGAATGAGCTTTTTGTTTATGTGCAGGAGACCACTAACCAAGCCTTTGCACAATGTCCCCCCATTAACCTTTATGAAGTTTACTTTCCAGAAATCACTTTTGGCTGATATTCTTTCCCTAATCCTCTTTCTAGATGTTAGAGCTGGTGAGTTCATAACTTGAATACCTGCCGCCCGTGGAGTACCAGGCCTTTTAAGACACTATGAATATAAATGACTGTTTTAGAGAGAGTGTTTTATCATGCAGGTCGTGGTTCTGAAGTGTATAGTGCTTCTCAGTACTGTCTGTCCATTATTTCACAAGTCCATTCAATATACCATTCAGTATACTGTGTGATATAGTGATAGTTAGGGTTAGGCTAAACACAGAGGTGGATAATACTCTACAAATCAGCTAATTAAAGGTGATTGAAGGTGGCCCTGTTCTGTGACATAAAGTAGGTCGCCTATAAAGGTCAGGGGAGGGACCAAAGTCAAAACAAGACTACTATTGGTTATAACCTACAAAGTCTGATCAAGTAAAATAAGATTATCATATAGAACGGGGTCAGACAAAGCATTTTTATATAAGGAAACCTATGGACCACACTTTTAAAGAATGGAAAATATACCCTGTTAATGAAATATGGAAAATGGAAATGCCACTGAGACTAGGATAAAGGAAGTGTGATTGTATGTGCTCTATGGATAGCAACGGGAACACTAGTGTCCTGCTGACTAGTGTGTTAAAGGGCTGTCAGCCCTGTTCACTTCAGCTCAAACACAATCAATACCAGTTTAGCCTGGATCAGTAATTGACTCCAGGCTCATGATTGCTCTTTATTTCATGATTCTTCTCTTTCCAAATAAAAGACTTGTGACCCCGGTGGCTCTTAAGAATACTGCATGTTACTGTTGTATTCAGTCATTTTGTCACACCAGCATCAGGACATTCTAATGTGACTATGCAGAAATTCCTCAATCCATCTAGTTGTACAAGTGGTTATAGCATTTCTTAGCAAAGTTATATAAACTGCCATAGTTTGAGGTAAAATAATATAATGTAATATAATGTCATATTCTGAACTTGGGTATGCATTGTTGTACATATACTGTATTTTTTTGCAGTGATGACAAACCTATATTCTTCAGTGACATTCCCATAGTTTCTTTTTATTGAAGATAAAACAAGATCTTTCTATTTCATTCATATATTATATGCGCACCAGTAACAGGCTTCCCAATGTGATTGCCCCTCTCTGTTGATGTTCCTCCAGGAGTCAATGGAGACAGTTCGAATCCTCTCCATCATTGAGGACATCATTTTCAGCTTGACTGCAGTCCACATCTCCTGTAAGCTGGATGAAACGCCCAGACAATGTTATCTGAAATTGAACCTGGCTTTGGCACCTCAGACTTTGTTCCATCGTCAGGTAAGAGATGGGTTTGACCCCAGGAGATAAACGCTGCCTGGGTAATTACGTGTCTTTATCGGGCGTGGGCAGCCAGGCCATTGGCGTGGGCGGTGTCCTTGTCATAGCTGCAGTGAGCGCCATATTGGTTAGAAAGCAGAGCAGGATGCCAGGGTACAGTGGAATGGCATAGAGATAGTGAGGCTGCCCTTTGGGATGGCTGTGCAGGTATGACATAGAAAATCACTGGTGCATGATACGGCACAGTAAAGAGACCATGCATTTTTGTCTTGTATATGGCGTGTATGACAAAAAGCAAAACTGTTAATGTCGTATTAAGCTCTTTTTCACAGTGTCCATTTGCTATATGCTGTATATATATATATTTTTTTTTTTACCACAAAAGAGACATTCTTATAATCAGGACAGATAACTTAAAAAACAGCTTGTCTGCATGGTATTGTCTGATAAAGTGGGCTCTCTTATTGTAAAGATAGACATTTCCCTTTTCTACCTGAGCCTTTAAATGGAGCATCTGTTCATCTGACCAAACTGGTATTTTTTTGTTGATTTAAACCATTACTACTCACTCAAAGACACACTTGCACTGATGCACTCGCTTACACAAATGCACAGGAAGCAGCCATCATGTGAGGAGAAAGTGATGGGAGCTGATAGAGAAACACTTTGCAGGAGAAATCAGGCCAGTGAGTGGTTCAGATCGTCAGTGGGGCAGAGCACTGCACTGGAATAATGTCCTAGTCCCAGTACAGCAGGCTGCAATGAATGACATCATCTTTATATTCTACTGTATGCATCAGTACAGAGTCTGAATCAATAACTGAGTAGAGCGAGATTATGCAGAAGTCCACACCTTCTTCACTGTTGCCTTAATTAATTGATATAAATAATGGCACTTTTCAGGATAATCACTTTAGTTTAGTTTATTCACTCCACAAACTAGTTCTTGTAAGATATGTCTGGCATTTCTGATCGGTTTACTGTACATAAATAAATAAACACCGCCCTTGAATTGAACGCAATCAACGGGAAACCAGACAAACATCTTTGTATAGAATAGGAAAAGAGTTAGTCGCGGCTGGCCAGGCTATAGCTGCATTGGGGCAGGCAAACAGAGATGTGGCGGCCATACCACTCCCGTCCCCAACCGAACACACCCTAACGCATGCATACTAACTCTACATAGGCAAAATGCATGGGTGAGGTGTCTTGCCCAAGGACACAGCAGTATTAACCTGTTGCATCATCTCAGCAGACAACAGCTTAAAGGAGTAATTGAATAGGTCTAGGAGGCTGACCTATACATCCCACATTGTTCTTGTAATTACATTTGCATTTTATTCTCTCCATGGACAGATGAGATATAGCCTCATTTTAAGATATTAGAAGTGGCTCCAATAATAGTGCTATATGAGACTTTTACACATCCAGTATTATACCTAAAGTGCTCCCTCTCTCATGTTAAGGTAGAGACCATTGTGAAAGCTCAGAATGGTTCCCATAAAGAGCTGTTGAAAATAAAAATGCATCTCGTCTGAATCCCCCAAGCCCTTCTCAGGCGGCCATTATCCGTCTTGTCTATGATCCTCTGATGCCTCGTACGCTCTGCTAAAGTGCTCCTCTCATTAAAAAACAATGTGATATCTACAATTTCTAATTAAATAGGGCATTATCACAAAGACGAGCTGGGGTGGGATGAGACCCTCAGACGTGTTATGAAAAAGATGCTCCCGGCCCTAATCATCATCGGCGTCTCCTCCGCAACTCTGCTCATACTAGGAAATAAAGCAGGGTTATTACACAACTAATCTATTTCAACACAATGGATGTTTTTTCACAATCTATTGGTGATTTGAGAAGTGGTACTAGGCAGAGGATAAAGCCCAGGTGGTTTGAGGCGCTTGAAGAAACAAATGAGTGTCAAGCTAATAGGCTATTGTTTTTGTGTCTAGCTCTAGTGTATAAATGATGCTTACACCAAACTCAAAAAGATCTCCAAATAGCGCAAGAGAAACCCATCATTTCACCTGCTTCCACTTATTCTGGCCAAAGGAGCAACTTTGGGCCTTATATGGGGTTCACTTTCAATGCCCATCAAGTTGAGGCGTGTTGCAGGGCTGACACAGAGACATACAAAGACAACTATTTACCTTCACATTAATTCACTATGTCAACAGATCTCCATGTCTTGTGTGTCTCTGACCAGGGGGAGAAAGCCAGAGTACCTAGAGAGATTTACGGTGATGTTTAAGTTAGGGTTAAGAGACAAGGCTCTAAAATAATTGGCACCAAACTAGAAAATTAAGTAAACTTTGGGATCTCTGAATGACAACAGATGAAAAAAAAACATGAATCTAACATGGAACCCCTTGATTTTTCAGCCGTTTTCTTGCCAGTTTGCCACAGCTCTTGCTCGGATGCTTTGACCTTTCTCTGTGTCCCTGTCTTGCTGTGAAGAGATGTAAAATCCCCTCAACAACAGTTTTCATTGGAGGCCCCAGCAGTCAGGCTCAAAAAGACCCCAGAGGAGGTAAAGTGATATTGGGGCCTAAAGGTTAGTGCATCCCTGACCACCGGTGCGTTGCAGTTAATAAGAGCAGTTAATGACTTGTCAGCCGCCAAAGGTTAATGTATGATGTATCAGAGAGTGGCTACACAGATAGATATAATGTATATGGAAGTCATGCACATATCCATATTTAATTAGCAGCTTCAGCCGAGTAGAAAGTCTCCCAGAGGTGAGCACAGTGAAGTTAGTATTTTAAAATTGCGGGGGATATTCCCATACACCTAGCAACACAAACCTTCCAATTACACTAAAGTTATGAACCTGAACTACTACCTCCGTATTGAATGCTGACATTATTTGTTTTTTTTTCATGAAAGTACAAATTGTCAGTGGCTGCCCATTCACAAATTATGTAACAGTGCATTTTCAATGCAATCATTTTAGAAGCTCTTTTCATTTGCCATTATATTCCCTATATTATATATAGCCCTAGATCCTCTATTATTGGGAACATCCCAAAATACATACTGAGGGTTAGAATCTGAAGGGCACAAGTAACATAACTTTACAGGAAAAACAGCAAAGGGTTCACATTTGAGATTATGTTTTGTAAGATTATTTTACCTTAAAGTCTGTAATGTATATACACAGAACATATACATACCAAGAACACCTAGAAAACATATATGCTAGTAACATGTATTGGGTATTTTTTTTGTCTTTTTTTTATTTTTCTAATTTTCTCTGTATGCATTGTATACATTATTTAGTTTAAGCCAGTTACACCATTTAACACCCCTATGATATTGGGAGTTTCTAAGCAATAACTGTAATTTGATATACTTGGGAAAGCCTATCAAAAATGGCACTTACTGCATGTCTCTCACTCTTTGATAATGCACTTTCAAGAAAATGTTTAGATCAATCAAACACTTCTAAATTCCCCAAAGAAGTGTTCAGGCCTGGCATTCCCATGTGTCTCCATCTTTCCTGAAGATATTGAAAAATGGATATTGGAATGTAAAAGTGTGAAAATCCACTTTATTCAGTGCTTATTCATGTCGGATTTGAATTAATCAGAGCTGTGTCGTCATTATGCCAGGGCCCCAGGCTCTAAAATGTCAATGACAGTATTGTGACTTGAATAAGAAATGCCCCCATGAAGATCGGGGCTTGAACCATCAAACTGTGATCACTTGTAGTGCTTGGCGACGGGCAGATAAAGAAGGCCAGCAGACGGTGACAAGGTGCTGACAGATCCCCCTCATCTCTGCTCTAGACGTACCTGCGGTTTGTCATGTGCCTGACACTATAGTTCTGGAGCTATAGTGTGAGTGACAGCTGCACTTGACAGATAGAACAGTTCAAAGATACAAATGAGTGAGAACATAGAAATTGTCTTTTCTTTTCATTGTATTAAATAAAGATAAGAACATATGATTTGTTTAAGGTTACAAGGAGGCTGCTGGCCTCAAAGAGGTTGTAGGTATAATCCTTTTAGCTCCAGTTGCTAAATTTATAGTAACATATTGAAGAGAATTGTGCTGTCTTTGAAGGATAAACTCTGACCATATATACATTGACAATTACAACTTCAGTGCTCTGCACTATTATATGCTAATGCTAATTTGCCCACCTTTAGCTTATGTGTGTATGGATAATTGCTGAAATAAGACATCTAGGCTACATAGTATCGAGCTAATGGCTATTCTGACATAGCACACATATAGTTGGTCAGTTGTCTTTTGCCAAACCCCCTTTATTTGCAAGCTTGTTTTTTTAATTTGTGACTTTTAACACATCACACCCAAAGTGGGGTCTGGGGCCAGAGCCCCGACATAAAGTCTTTAAAAAGAAATTTAGCTTGAAAAGAAGAACAAAAAAAATTGTGGTCAATTATATCATATTTAATCAAACATCACTTCAAGCTATTTGTAGAGAGTGTTGTTTCTAATGTTTATAGAATTTAAAGAACATTCGATGAAATAGACAACTAAATTTATTATTTCAGATTATGGGGGCCGCAGATAATTTTCAGATGGTGCCGCTGCACAGCTGTAGCTGTTCGCTCCTACTAAGAAATAACACAATCACTGCAGATATTAAGTCAAGCTGCTAATGTTCTCTGTCAAGACAATGCCAATATACATGTTTAGGCCTAATGCTAATCTGTTGTGCCATATTCTCAGTGCTTTTAGGAACCGTCTTCACTGACATGTGACTTCAAATATCACCTCTTTATTACTTTAGGGGCATTTATGTCATGTCTACCTTTACAGAAAGGAATCACTCTTCATCTCCCTAATGGAAAACATGAATGGAAAACACTCTATGAGTCTCCATTAACTAAGTATCTCAAGTTGTGGCCATTGTCTTTCCAGCCCTTGCCATCCCCTTTAGTAAAGTCCTTCTAAACTGTCAGTGCTGCCTCAGTTAAGATTAGATTTGAATTTATGAAGATTGCCTCACCTGACTAGCCGTAGCCGCAATCTATGCCGGCGTTGTAATTCACGCTTAGCCCCTCATTTCCAATGCGGACGAGAAGAGCCATATTTCACCGTGACAATGTAATCACAGGTCCACATTAAAAAGTCATTATTGTTTAAAATCCCAGGGTCTTGACTAGGAAAACAGTGGCAGTGGCTGTCTAGCCCATTCGCATGCATGTTTACGCAAGAACATAAGCCAAGGTGATTGAGCCTTAGCCCTATTGATTGCAAGGGTTCTTTGGACGTACCACAAACACACACACGCTGGAGGAATATCATTGTTCTTTTTGGGGCTGATTAGCAGGTAATCTCTGTAACACGCTGTGATCCTTGCAGATTAGTGGACGGATAATTTACAATATGCTTGGTCTAATAACTCGGACAAAATGTAATCCTTCTGGGCTGTGTTGCATGTAATGTGGGGTTTTATTTTTATCAATTCACTTTGAGTCTTCCTTTGGGTTTGGAGAATTCAGTTATACAACTTTTCTGTGTTTTTTTTATTTTTATTTACAGCTGATACATTTTGCCAACACAAAATCTCTGCTTCTCTGCTAGTCCTTCCCCGTGATACCATGGCTTTGGGTTAGGAGAACTGGTGACTCTAAATTGCCTCAGTGAACGTCGGTGTGCTTATGTCTTTGTGTCTGCCCTGTGACTAACTCTAATGTCCAGGGTGTTCCTTGGCCCATAGTAGCGTGAGAAGATTTTTTCTGTTACTACAGTCTATAGTCCCTTCTCTGTGAGCCTGGATCTGTCCTGGGGCACTCTGCTTCATACTCCACTGCTTGGCTCAGGAGACACTTTGATCCTAACCCTGCAGCCCTCTTTCATGACTGTATTTTTTTGTAACAAGGTAAAATTAATGAATAAAGAAATAATAGATATAATTTATTTCATGTTGATATCAAGTTTCATGGCTGTAGGCTGCTCCTCAGATGGGATGTAGAGTAGAGGATTAGCTCCGTAGACTTATACATATTTAACAAGTGGAACCCGAGAATATTGCATCGAACCACTGTTGTTTCAAGTACGATCTGCAGCCCGACCTTATCGCCACGCACTCATTGGTGGAGCATTATTGACCCCCCCAGCTCCGCCCGACTTTAATCAGCATGATTTTACAAGAATCAATAGCTTCTTTTCATGTCCAACACTTTTCACATTTTTTTCTGAGTAGATCAATACACGCTTGATGTGTTGTTCTACCGTTTCCACATCCCCCTCTTCGGAACCAGGCTTACACAGCTACTACTCTTCTGCTGTTTTCACTCAAAATGTCACTAAAACTTGACAAACTACAATTTGAGTATAGACAAAAACATGTATGCATACGGGGGTGACATGAGCAACAGTATTATTCCTTCATGTATATATCCTGGCAAAGGTATAGCGTTGTGTGTGTTGGCTGCAATTACACCTGTGACGATATTATAGAACAACAATGATGCAGTATGTATGTGTTTATTTACAATATACAGCTGTGATGGCATGGCATTGTTGTGTAGAGTTAGCATTGTATATGTTATCATTTTTTATTAAATATTCTTTTAATATTTTTTGTTTAGTTTAGTCTGTTCTTAAGTGTTCAGTGAGTTGTAATTGCCAGCTGGTGTACTATTAAAGAGAAGCTTCATAGTGAGCCACTTGCTAATGTTTTCTATCCACTCGCTGACAACAATTATTACTAGCGCTCCTGAATGCTTGAGTGTCTTCCTTTTCAAACTGTAACATCTTATTTACCTTCCTAAACAGAAGGGTATGGCCTACATAGATTTCTCTTCCTCTAGATTTTGGATTTTCATAAAAAATTGTCAGACTGTGCCTAATGATACTGTATTAGCTTTGAACTAACTGTATTGTTGAATCAACTGCATTAAGTCCACTTTCTGCAGCACATTAAATGCTCAACGAGCCCAAAAAGAGCATGAACGCTAAAAATCCATGTGGGATGCTAATGAAAAAAACTCCTAAATGAAGTCATACCCTTTGCTAACTCACAATCCATTTCCAGTGCCATAGATCTATTGTTTCAGTGTGGTTTGGATGAAACACATATCTGTGGCCATATCAACAGGGATAGCAGCTCCTTTTGTCAGCGCCGAAGCTTTGTTTTCTTCAGATTTATGATGGTTGTGGGGGGCTGGCAGGGGGCTTCTGTGATTACTGCTTACATGCTGATTTATACCTCTCTTTTAATTATCTGAGGGGGCCTGGAGCTCTCTGTGGTGCCAGCTCAGCCCAGCTTTAAGGGCCAGGAGGAGGGAACATCTCAGCTCTAGTTACACTGGGGGAAAGTAACTTGGTACCTTTATTCAAGCAATTTGCCGATGTATGTGTCAAGAGTGGTATTTGTATTGTAGGTCTTGATCAGAGGTGGATAGTAATCAGTTACATTTACTCAGTTACATTTACTCAATAAATTGATAAGAGTAGCTTTACTGCACAATACTTTTTACTTTTACTTGAGTAATAATATTTTGACGTTAAAATCTTGGAAATCTAGAAAGAGTACTTTTAATCAGTACTTTTCTTACTCGAGTAATTATACGAATGAGTACTTTTTACTTTTACTTGAGTAACATCATTTTGAAGTAACGGTACTCTTACTTGAGTAAAACTAGGCCTGTGCTGTCGTCCCCGACAGCAAGGTGTATATCGGCGAAAACGGCCCCGTACGTCTGCCCCGTACGTCTGCCCATACGTGCTACAACTGTTACCAATGGGACCTT
>JAVQKC010045904.1:0-31855 GCA_036025475.1 Philypnodon macrostomus
GAGCCCCTGCCTCAAGTGGAGGAGTTCAAGTATCTTGGGGTCTTGTTCACGAGTGAGGGAAGGATGGAGCGTGAGATTGACAGGCGGATCGGTGCAGCCTCGGCAGTGATGCGGTCGTTGCACCGGTCTGTCGTGGTGAAGAAGCTCTCGACTTACCGGTTAATCTACATTTCGACTCTCACCTATGGTCATGAGCTTTGGGTCATGACTGAAGGGACAAGATCTCGGATGCAAGCGGCCGAAATGAGTTTTCTCCGACGGGTGGCTGGGCGCTCCCTTAGAGATAGGGTGAGGAGCTCAGTCACTCGGGAGGAGCTCGGAGTAGAGCCGCTGAGGTGGCTCAGGCATTTGTTCCGGATGCCCCCTGGACGCCTCCCTCGGGAGGTGTTTCAGGCAGGTCCCACTGGAAGGAGGCCCCGGGGAAGACCCAGGACACGCTGGAGGGACTATGTCTCTCGGCTGGCCTGGGAACGCCTCAGGATTCCTCCGGAAAAGCTGGAGGAAGTGTCTGGGGAGAGGGGATTCTGGGCGTCCCTGCTTAGACTGCTGCCTCCGCGACCCGGCCCCGGATAAGCGGAAGAAGATGGATAATATGATGATATGGCCTGCAGCTATAGAATTTTTGTCCAGACTTGCAGCACTGGCCTAGAGATGTGAATACAACCCACTGATTTGACATGTTTGTCAGAGTCAAAAATACAATTTATATTTGTATCTGTATTTTGAATGCTCACATTTGTTTGTGGTCATTAGGTCCAGTGGTCTCCTCACAACGAGACCATCCTGGCGTCCAGCGGCACCGACAGGCGCCTCAATGTGTGGGATCTCAGGTAAATGTTCCCTTTTGAAATAATGCAATAAACACTTTTCACAAAATTATAGAGGTTGCATTGTTAAATATTTGTGGTTCACAGTAAAATTGGAGAAGAGCAGTCGGCAGAAGATGCAGAGGATGGACCCCCTGAGCTTCTGGTAAATTGGATCTTTAATATAGGATTAGTATAATCTGTATCTATCGCATCTTCTACAATGGCATTGAGATAAAGACGTGACACAGAGCTTAAAGGTGTTGAGGTTCTGAAGGGTAATTCTTGAGTCAACCCCTGACAATATATATATTAGTGATGGCTGATCAAAAAGGCACATTCTTCTAACTTTACAGGTGCATGATTTGACTTATGATATATTGGGCATTTTATAATGGATTGTACTTCTCTGCAGTTTATCCACGGCGGCCACACAGCAAAGATCTCGGACTTCACGTGGAATCCGAATGAACCCTGGGTCATCTGCTCTGTGTCTGAGGACAACATCATGCAAGTGTGGCAGATGGTCAGTACTACAGCTTCTTCACCTGAGCCTATGTTTGTGTCATGGGGGTTTATAATGCCTCAGAATAGTTCAAACCAGTTACAGTGGTTAGCACTCTTTTCGCACACCAAAAAAGATCCCGGGTTCAATTCCTGGACCAGGGCCTTACTGTGTGGAGTTTGTATGTCCTCCCCGTGCCTGTGTCGGTTTCCCTCGGGCACTCCGGTTTCCCCTACCAGTAATGTGCAAACATGTGCAATAGGTTCTCCACTGGGCCCAGGACTCCCCTGAAAAAGAGATTCTGAATCTCAGTGGGACTATCCTGGTTAAATAAAGGTCAAATAAAAGTAATAAAAGTGTGTTCTCTTCTATAAAACTGTATCAATGTGCTGATATATTTATCCTTCTCATCAGGCTGAGAACATCTACAATGATGAGGAACCAGACACCCCTGCATCAGAGCTGGAGGCACAGGGCTCATAAACCAGTCTGTCCCAGTGGCGCCCCCTATTGTCTGTCGCCTAAAAAAAAAACATGGCCTTTGTTCCCCTCCACGGCTTAATTGAAGCAAAAATGTCAAACTACCCTAAAACGCATTGCATCAGCCCCAAAAGATACCCAAAGACATTCAGGCACTTCAACTGTTGACCTGCTCAGGTGGTAGTATCTAATGTATGGGAAATGCAGTTTGTAGAACAAGATGTTTTTTTTTTTATTGTCTGACTACGAGGCGCCAGTTGGTTTGAAAAATGCAAAGACTGTTTTGATGTTTGAACTAAAATCTAAAGGCAACTTTAATAAAACTTTTACAAATCAAAGGTTGTAGCTAAACATGTCAGTATTATTGCACTACATTTTCTTGCCATAAAACACATGGATTTGAAAAACTGGACATCCATTTGAAAAAATTAACTAAATGATTCAAACTTGCAATGCATTTACACATACATACATGACTAGTTTTACTGGGGTCTCCTCTTAGCATCACAATTATTATCCAAATCAAGACACGTGTTTGGGCACAGGAATACAATGACAATAATTGAATCTATTTTCATTGTTTTTATGGCTTCAAAGGGTCAACAAATTGGTTAACCAGAGGGGTTAAACCACTGCAATTAAATAAAAATAAAAAAGATAAAATCATGGCAGCATACAATTTTTTATTTTCTGCTACAATTACAAAGGGAGCTTGTATGAGAAGAAGGCAACATTTTTGAGTGTGGTTTTGCACCCATTCAGTCTGTTAAAAATGGATTATGTATTAGACGAGGGGCCGACTCAATCTAGTTCATCCCAGAGGTGCTCAGTAGGTTTGATTATATATCGTTTTTTTTAGTTGATTATATTAAATAGTAGGTGGTCTTTTGAGCAAACATTCCCTGCTGCTTCTGTATTCAGGTACAAATTTTTTCAGTATTTTGAATTTTTAAACACCGAAATTGAACACACCCACATTCATCGCAGGTCTCTTTTACCCTTTGTTACATTGTCACATTTGTGATATTGTTTTGTTCCTTGCTTCACAAATTGCAATAAAAAGAATCCTTTGAATATCTTTTCCAGTTATCTTCCGTTTTTATTCTAAATCACAAGGGAACAAATAAATCAAATGCATAATTTTTGGAAACTCTACAAAATCTTTATTGAAAAGCACAACAGGACATCTTCAGAACATTGTACAATCAAACGTGTGGGCTTCTTTTTTCAGTACAAAATAAAGCTCTTGTAGTTATTGTGACTCATGCCTCCTTGTTCACAGTACGTCCCACCTGCAGAGGTAGATAGTGACCTATACCTGAGTCAAATACGGTCCAATGCCAAAGAAAACTGAGTGGTTGGGACTTCTGGTGAGCCGAATGAGGTTTTAATAAATACAGAGAGAGATTGATCATTTCAGTGGGACTTTCCTGGTTAAATAAACATAACTTGGGCTTGTTTAGACATCAGCTCAAGAGGTTGATTTATTTGATATGATTTATAGCTTTATGTGGGGTTATTAGGTGGAGCTAGCAAGTCCAGCCTCAAGTGATATTTTTACTATTGAATTTGGTGCCAGTTTTCTTAATTTTTTATAAATGCTTACGCAATGGCAAAATTATTTGGGGCTGTTCACTTTTAAGTTCGCTGATAAGGGGCCATTTAGAATCACCAATTCCCACTAGTTATACAAAACTACACTGCAAGTTCAATGTTATTAAAAACTGAATAGTCCCTTTAAAGTGGAAAACCCAATGGCTGGGGATGTTGTGAGACAAAAATAAACGTATACAGTACATTAACCTTATACAGATAGCCATTAGTGAATAACCGAGAGTGACTATTTTTGACTATTACAAAAATAACCTGTGATTCAATGCATCAGAAAAGCATATTTTCACATAAGTCTCATTTGTATTTGCTAGTGTGGATTAATGGTAGAAAAATATGCACAATTGACAAAGGTGGTAGCTAGCCAAAAGTGGTTTACGAAGCAGATTTACTCATAATTATTTTGGGTACAGCTGCTTTTTGCTGCTGAATAAGTCCCTCAATCCCTGGTCACACCCACTTCACTACTACAGCCAGGGAATAATAGTCGGAAGGGGCAGTGTCTTCAAGAATATGGAGCTCTAGAGGAGGTCAGTGCAGGTGTCAATGTAAAAAAACACCGTTAGATAAGGAAATAGTATGGTTAAAAGTTCAGAAAAGACAAGCTAGCATAATTAGGCCCCTTTAATAATTGCCTTGCCAGTATACAATCATTTTTAATTGAATCAAACAACCATCAGCAGTAAGTAGTCGGTTTTACTCTGGGAAGCGTCGGTGATCCTATGAACATACAAATATGGTAGAAAAAATGATTACCTTGAAGCCAATGCACGGACAAAAAGAGGATCTATCATTTATAGAGATATCCATTCTGTGTAGAAATAAAGACACTATAGACTATTTATCCTCAACAATATGAATGAAACACTTTTTTGCTTCAATTTTTAAATCTGAGGTAAAGAGGCCACATTTAACTCAATCCGTTTAGTTAAAGTATAATTAAGATACACATCCGGTCCTAAAAGCCCTTTGACATTACAATCTTTACACTTAAAATGTAATAGGTCACATCATCATTAGGCTTGACATTCTCTTAATAACAGTTTTTTTACTTAAAAACAGCACATTTTACAGCTTTGGGATGTGACTAGTACATTTTACTTCAGTTAATTAAAAAATGAAGCATAATTAAAGTGTTGCATTTGTATTTATTTAAAGTAGAAAAAATATATCTATGCCCACTGAAGATAATTGACTGTAGAGGTTTAGTCCTGTGGTGAGTCCGCTGGTTCCTCTGGTCCTGTTGTTGCATTAGTCGTTGATTCTTCTTGGGCCTGAGCCTCTGTGGATGCCTGGTCTTGTTCAGGTGGTCTGGGGGCTTCGTGGATCTCCAGCCCGGTACCCTCCTCGTCCTCCGGCTCCTCCCCGGCCGAGGGCTCGCTCGGCTTGTCTTCGGGTGGCTGCTCCGGTCCCTGGGGGTTCTGCTCCTGGAGGAGGCTAAGGCGGTTGTTGAGGTCGTTCCTCTCCTTCTGCAGCGCTCGACACAGACGCTCCAGCAGCTCCAGCTTCCCCTGAAGAGCCTTGAAGTGACCATCACGCAAGGTTTTCTGATACAAGGAGAAAAACAAAAGATTGAGTTGAGATTTTAAAATAACCATCTGGTGGTGCTCCCAGAATGCCCTAGTTATGAATGAACCTTTATAAAACTCAGAAGAGATTGTAATAAGGTTTCATTTAAGTATTGCTTTAAAAAGAACTGCAACATAACAAAAAATACATTCTCAGAGCGATTTTACACCTATACCCTAGAAACGAGAAGTAGTACCGTGTTAAGGTTTCAAGTTTATTTGTCATATGCACATTCAACACAGGGTCAAAAAAATGCAATGAAATGCTTTGGATCGGAAGAACCGTTAGACTCGCTTAGACAGTCATGAAGTACTAGTAGCATGCAATAATAGTACATGGTAAGAAAAAAGTGTGCAAAAGAGATAAGTAACAAAATAATAAACATATAATAAAAAGTACATTAAAAAAGAAAGTCCACTAAATCATTTTTCCTATCTTGGATTTGGTGGTTACTGTGTAGAACATACAGTTGGGTTGGGTTAAGGGGCAGCTAAAAAGAAAACATTTCAGTGCTGTCAAAAAGATGATGGTGTACATAATTTTACTCTCCAACAAAACCTTGCTCTTGCAACAAAACCAGTAAAAATACAGAGAGTAAAGTTTGTCCGAGGGGGAAAGGCAAAGAAAGTGTCAGTCAGAGTAAAAGAGGACGAGCCAGCCTCGGCCTTTACAGAACCAGAGCGGAGGGAACACACGATAATATCAAACTGATTTATTACAATAAGTCAAAAACAATTACTCAAATGTTAGAATATTACAGAGGTGGGTAGTACTCAGTTACATTTACTCGAGTAACTTTTTGAATAAATTGTACTCCATAGAGTAGCTTTGCTTGACAATACTTTTTACTTTTATTATTTTGAAGTAACTGTACTCTTACTTGAGTACTTTCACGCACTATATGAGAAAATGAGATGATGTGGAAATTGTGTACTTTTTTAGTTTATCTAAAATATCAAAATCATTTTTTGTTTTTTGGGTTTTTTTTGCCAGATTTCCACAAAATTAAACAAATAATCTGACATTTCGCTCAAACAGTTGCTCAGTAATGAGTAGTTTTTTCAGTAGTACTTTTTTACTATTACTTGAGTAATTTTGTGAATGAGTACTTTTTACTTTTACTTGAGTAATATTATTTTGAGGTAATGGTACTCTTAAAGATAAATTATTAAAAAAAATAATCAAACTCTGTAAATGTTATATGTCTGATATATTTTTGTCAAGGTATGAGTTGCAACAAATTACTCAACATAATGTATGGTATATATTTTGTTCTATGTTATTATCACACTGTCAATACACTGATGTAACCAAACACATACGATCTAGTCCCAGTAGCTGTAACTGATTCATATGGTTACATTGAGGAGTTGACCTCTGTTGACAAACTGGGTATTGCCGAGCTGCTGAAGTTAGGTGTTACCAGGAGGGAACTATTCTGGCAGCGTAAAAGAAGACATGTCATATCCATTTACAACTTTTCCTCACTCTGCATTAAGAAACACACAGGCCCAGTCTGGTCACATTATGAGATGCATAAGCAGTTCTTTATGGAGAGACGGAAATCATTATAGGGTGAAGACAGGGATAGAGACTGGGAGGAGTGAAAGAGATATTCTTTTCACGGCTAGCACCATATGATATGGTGGTACCATAGGGACCATCTCTCAATCTTCTGGTTGTAGTAGTGTTAGGACTAAATATGGAGAAGCATGAATTCTGAATGTATGGAGCAAAAATCTAGTCTAGTCTTCTTTGTTAGACAGGCTTCAACTACACTTTTAAAGTCAGTGTGATGACTAGTACGTTGTTGCAGGGTGAATTAAGCTTCCGTCACCTGTCTTTTGCATTTCTTGGGGGAAAAAAATCAGTCTTGTAAGAATCAGTGCACCAACCTGGACTGTCCTTCAAAAGCGTGGGTCCACCAGAGCATCAGAGTCTATTATCTCTCCGTCTCCCTCTTTTTTTTAGGTATAATACAGTGGTAAGGTTACTTTGTTTGTCTTCTCTGTATGTTATGAATTGTGCTACAGAAATAAACTTGCCTTGTCCTGCCTTTACTCTTTTTTATTGCAACCAAAGTCTTGCTTTAGAAGCCAAAGATGATGATAATTCCATTGGGGCAGGGAGTGATGCTTGTCTGATTTATCCAGAAGACCATATGTGAGGCAGATTAAAGAAGCAAGGCCCAGATTAAAAGACTGCCATGGTAGCTATAGCTCAGTCTAATGAAGGAAATGTGACAGCTTTCTCTAAAGTGACGCACTAATACGTTTCAAGCTCCTGCCTTGCCTTTAGTACATTACTGAGATTACAAAACAGGGCTGTACAGAGAGTTTTACAAACACTGAGGTCCAAAAAGAGGTTTTCATAATTACAAACTGAGGGGAACTATATCATGTTAGGTTTAGTCCTGTTTCAGGCCTGGTTTAGTCCTGTTTCAGGTCTGGTTTAGTCCTGTTTCAGGCCTGGTTTAGTCCTGGGTTACATTTTTCCACTTTGTCTAAAAATGAGTGTAGCATTGGGCTAGACAGTGGTCCTTTGAATACATACAAAGATAACAATAACAGGGATATTAGCGATAGGACGCTTGAAAGTGAATTCATTTAGTATCCCTTCATAGCAATGACCCTAGATTAAGGCTTAGCTATAATGGCCTCCTTGAAGGAGCAACCTACACGGTGCTCCAGTTTGTTTGCTGTTTCGCTAAGCCCATGAAGTGCTCACAGTGTTTGTCAGTGTTGAACACTCAGAGGGGCTTTCTCCTGGTGTGCTTAACAGCAGTGTGACACACTGAATGTCGCTCACAAACATGAGTGAATTAAGCCGCTGTATTACTTAAAGAGTTCCTCAAAGCTTGAACATGCTCCTCCGTGGATGAGCACTGAACCTGGGCCAAGTAGGGAAAATCACCATTTAATGTAGCTGCAAAACCAACACCACCTCAGTGAAATACATGGCTGGAATAAAGTGGGAACATCGTGTTCACTGGCAGCTGGCCCACGTTAAAGGGCCCATCCATTCATCCATTTTCTTCCGCTTGTCCGAAACCGGGTCGCGGAGGCAGCAGTCTAAGCAGGGAACTCCCGCCTTCGACCACTGCCTGATCCACATTGCACCATGGTACCTCCCTCGGGTGGTGGGTCCACGGGAGGGCCTGACAGCGTGTGCACGGGCGGGGACTCAACGTTAAAGGGCCGATATTGACCAAATTAATTTTGTACACCTCTTTATAAGAATTTCAATAATTATTTGAAAAAGAAATAATTTTGTTTGCTGAAAAAGCTCAAAATAGCGCTATGTGTTTTTAAGGCCCTTTCTCTCCCTAGTGACTATCACCACTTGACTTCTTCCGCTCAAGCCACTGCTGGACAGATTAGCACAAGGATCCTAGTTATTGTAGCTGTTGGCATCACACATGTCAGATTACGTGAGCATGTACTGGAGAGGGCAATGTTTTCTCCCAAATTTGCATAGTTACATGAAGTGGAACATTTTCACACTTTCAGCACCTGATGATGACTCAGATGTGTAAATGAAACACATCGCAAAGTACTTTTTGATGAGCTTAGAACAGTTAGCATATTAAGCACATGGTACATGTGTATGTAGATGGGATCATCTCCTATAACCTGTGTGAGCCTTGTGTAAATAAAGTAATGGTACATTAACAGGAAACTGTTGGATATATGTGAATGCATTGATAATAAGATCATCCAGGGTGTGTAGTCTGATGTCAGAGCTGCTTTGCTGATTACCATCACCTGCTCCAGTTCACTGATACCATCCGACAGACATGGAGCCTCTGACCTTGTTTCTGCTCAGGCCGAACCATCACTTAGACCAAGACTGGCACCTCATTTTCTCAAGAGGCCATATGAGAACACGGACTGAATTCAGCTCCGCTCAACATGATGTATATTGGTTTATAAAAGCAGAGCATCGTCTGGTAAATGAGGCTTTGAAAATGTGCAGAGTGAAAAGAAAATTTCTGTTGTATTTGAAAGATATATATGTAAGAAGATCAGTAAGAATAACTGATTTAATTCGATTTAGACCATTTTTTAAACGTAACAAAAGCACTAAATTCAATATATTTAATATAACTGATACACTTTATATATAACTGATATTATATATTCATAAATAGGTTCTTGTAAATTTGTAATCTGCAATCTGATCTGCAAGAATTTTTCTTATGCACCCATGTGCTCTCATTTCTCATTCTCATTTCAGTGCTCGGCTGCTGTAAAAAGCCAAACTCTTTATTGAAGAGGTCAGTCGGTATATATATATATTCACCTCCACATTGTTCCAGGGGGACATTGAGGTGAAATAAGATATATTTCCTCTTTGTAAGGATTCATTATATTTTTAATAAAAATCCTACATATATGACTTAACTGTGGGAAAGTGAGGCAAAGGCTTAAGAATAGACGTATCTCGCTGAAGACGTGATTGAATTCAGGACTGTATCTTTAATGGAAAATGATGGATGGGAAAGTTATAAAGAAATCCATCTAAGACTTTCTGTGACTGTTAGGACACTGAGTGAAGAAATAATAAAGAACAAAGATTTGTGGGAATGAGATCTAAGTTTGACAGTCACCCCTGATAGTACTTACAATTGAAAATGTAGTTTTCTATTAACATCTCATTATGCAGATGTGTTTTTGATGTGACATTGAAAAATAACAACAGAAGATTACATTACAGAGCTGACTTAAAATGTCCAAAATGGATTCTGTGCACTGTTCCTTTTGGTTTCCTGAGTGGAGGGCAAATGAGGTGTGTATCCAGGCAGTAGTTGCATAACAGTTGCGCAAGTAGGTGGTAGTGTCCAGCTGAGAGTGTAAGGATTAGGAAGCACTGGTCTGACTGAGATCTAGGTTAATTAAAGCTGTTGTTTGGTGAGCCCAATGACCTACCCATTGAGATACATGGAGACACTGGCTCCATCTGTTACCTGGACGCTAAAACTGCAATCAATGACATGCTGTAGCAGCAACATACAGAGAATTAGAAATTTCAGATAATATTTTTTTGGGCTGTATGTATTCCACAGAGAGGAATTATCCCAGCATGGGGTGGTTAGCAACCAAATTAGGCTAATTATAATTTGTATCAGCATTTTTACCCCCAACAGTGCCATTTTGGATTGGGCTAAATGCTATTAAGTTTACATTTGCATATATTTTCTTTGAATAAATGTCCTGAGGCTACACTGTATGTTGAAGAGGCTGTTGAGATTATGGCAAAAATACATTCATATGTCAAAGAACTAACTTTAGCTTTCAGAAGCATTAACCAAAGTACAAATCCTGCCATGTGTTGTAGTGGCTATCAGTCATTTTCACAGATCTCAAGCTCACATAATTCCACATTCACATTAATGTTCCAAACAGAAGTAATTTATCAATCTTACTCATATTCACACTATGCATGAACCATTGGATGGCAGTTGACTGAAGCCTATCTCAGCAGCTATTGACCTTAGCTGTCCTTTTCACTGTCCCTTCACTAAACTGAATCACAACGCCGGCATCACACATTCCAGTTTTGTTTAACTTTCATTTGGTCTGGTCCTAATAACTCCAAAGTCAAACCAAATATTCATCGCTGGTGTATGTTCCAGCCTAATACTGTCAATAGCTGAGTCTATTTTTCCCCTCAGCGGATTAGGCAAGAGCTGAGATGGTAAATGGATTGAAATGTGGCCAGGGAATGTCAAATATGAGAGAAATACGAGCCAGTGATTATGGAAGGTATTAGGGAAAAAATGCATTTGGACTTTTATGTGTTGAAAAGTAGATTTATTTATATAAACCCTGTCTCTGTTTGCACACATTGGGAATAGGAACGTGATGGATTCTATAATCGACCCAAGATGAATTAAAAAAAAATAAAAAGCCGGCATAAGCATATATCTGCTGCATCTGCCTGAAACACAGCTTGCATCAATTTCTGTGTGTCCTTCAGCTTTGCTAGTGATTCTCAGTGCAGCTTTGCTTTTTCATTCCACCCTCTGGCTGTGCTGTGCACAGTGTTCTTGCACCAATTCTCTATGTCTCGTTCTTTCGGTGTATTTCCCTCTGATCTCTATACCCTGGAGCATGTATTCAATGCCCATTGGACACAACCTGCCAGGCAGCTGTGTGGAGTTGGTCTTCTACCACAGAGGACCTTTGGCTAGCTGTATCTGTTTGTTTAAAGGAATTAAAAGCTGTACACTGTTCAGGGACCCCTAGCCTCAGAATGACCAGAAGGAGCTTGTGTGAAGTGTACTATGGTCAACAGATAAAGCTCACACAGCCCTTGTACTGAATAAAATACATGATTCACTTACCTCAAGAGTCACTGCACTTCTGACCGCTAGACAGTGCAGTAGAACATTTTGGTCACTGGTGCAAAACATTCTGCTGGCTAGACTGTAGTGTCAGACTGTATTGGCTTGAAATTAGTTGCAATAACGTTTTAACTAGCGGTATATTCTAGTGGTTTTCTTCCTGTTAATCCCATCTTTGCTGCTTACTGTGTCCATAAAAAAGACTTCTGGTCTTTACTTCACATCAGAGGCAATCCAATGTGTTTTCTCACTATGGTCTGTTCATGCATTGCATCCAAAAAGACACTCTAGGCCTCAAAGCTTCTAGTTCCTTCTAGTGGTTAAAGTAAACTTTGGTGGAAGTTCTACAGTCTCAGCAAAAAGTGCAAAACACCATAGTCAGTCGGACTTACTGTTTCTGATAGTGACAGTGGTCAATCAACACTGGGGTCTAAGGTGAACACAGCATGTTCTCAGAAGGGGCTTTATTACATCCTGGGATGACAATACGCACATACACACACACGAGCTTTTGAAATAGTCCTGAGGGCCAGTGTGGTCAGAGTGCTTTTTCCCCTCTTTGCTCATGATGGGAACACAGAAATGATTTTACAACCATTCTACAATTCCAGTTGATCCATTTTAAGTGTATTATTCTGTTAGTGCAATAGGGAAATTGGTTTACCTTCAAGCTTACTCATACATGCTTGGGTATGACATGGCACAGTATACAAATTGGTGAGAAAGAGACATGTTTTTATAGCTACATGTGAAAAATAAAAGTGCCAATGACTAATATGTTGTCCTCCTCAGCTTAACTCATATGACCCCAGACGTTTCTTTAATGTATATGTGTTTTGAGAGGACTTCATGATTCACCAGCCCATCCACTTGAACATAAAGGTAAAGCGGTTTGTGTTATTCGCTGTTCTCATGCTGAGAGCCATGTATAGACTGTTCTGTGGCTGGTGGCCAGAGAGCTAGAAACACTTTAGGTTATATCAGCTCTCCTCACCAGTGGGAACTGCATCTCTGGGAGACTGGAGAAGGTGAGATTTAATTTTGCCACAGACTTGCAAGAAAACAATTGTACTCCCTGGAGTTGTGAAAATCTGGCCAGACAATGTGACACAAACATCTGAAGCTCCATTTTGTATGAAGGGCAGGGGCTAATGGAAACAGCTAGCACTAATTAGGAGAGATTTTGTTCCCTCCACAAACAATACCAACTTATGTAATACCGGGATCAACTTCTGTGCTCAAACTTTTTACCTAAGGCTGCAGTAAAGTAGGCTTCAGAGATTAAAAACTCTTTTGTGCAGTAGACAGTTAACTAGAAGTAATTATGTTGTATATCAGTGGAAAAGAAACAACCATCTATATCCATACAACAGGAGAGAAAAGGTGAGACAGAGTGCCCGCCACACTGACTAATCATTATTGATGGAGATTCACTTTCACTTAGCAACCGTCGGCTGCTTCTGCACTCACGCTTAGAATGAGGGGACAGTATACGCGAGCTGCTATTGGCTGCTTTTCAGGGCCCTTTGAGCCAATCAAGGTTACAGTGTGAACGTCTGCAGCTGAGGCCATTGTGGAGTCATCGTCAAAAATTTGGTCCAGTTCCACAGAGCCCATATATCCGCATGACTTCAAAGCAAAGGAGTTTGGAGAAGAGTGTCTAGATTAAACCTCCTGTCATATCTGCATTGAAGCACTGTAGGGCGAAGAGGCAGCCTGTCATAGCTCCGGACATGGCACATTTTAGGTTCATTCTGAGGGCTGCTATTGTGGAGTAAGATTAATGCAGACTGCAAGTGCAACTTTATTTATTGAGCTTTCATCGGAGGTGCCAATAAAGTACAGATAAATACTGTAATAGCCTCCCTCTCAAAGCAAACAGCTGCAATAATATATATTTTTTCCATCTGTGTGATCTATGTGATTAGAACACATGTCCTACCCCTCAGTTTGCAAGAGCCATTGGCAAGATATTATTAAATGCTTGGATAACTCTGATGTATGATGTCAGTGGCATATTTACATCGCTTTCATATAGAATCATTTCTTGAAAAACAATCTATACATCTCCAGGTAATTACTTAGTATGTCTACAGTATTGCAACATCTCTGTTCTGAGGTGCACATAGCAAATATGATTTCAATGTCAATATTCTAGTGATTATGTATGGGAAATGTGTTCTAATATGTAATATAATATAACACCCACACCAAGCAACTGGCATACATAATGCAAACAATACCTTGATCTATTTTTGTCAATACTTTTATGAAGGTTCATACTCAAGTCAAATAACCTATTAATCAAAGTGGAGACATGATCATTGATTGGACAACAATTTGCAGACTGTTTCTGTGTAAGTCTGAGCTCAACAATACAAGGGTCTTACATAAAAACAGGTAAATCCAGATAATCTTTGTAACATGAACTTTACACAAAGAATGTAATTGCATGGTGATGAAGTGATTAGCTTTTCTGCCTCTTTCTCTAAGGTCATCATGGGCTCCCTATGTTTCTGTGGGTTCTCTCTAGGTGCTCTGACTTTCTCCAACTACAAACACATTCATGTATAAATGGACTGGGGACTGACTAGATTCCCCTTAGCATGTGAATGCTAGAGTAAATGGGTGTATGTCAGTTTATGTCTTTGTGTGAGCCCAGCAACTGACTGAGCGCTGTCCAGGGTAAACCACATCAAATGACCATATGCACTAGTTATTTCATGGAAAAAGCATCCAACTCTGTGAACACATCGAGAGCCTGAAGATGCAGGTGGAGGAGCTGTCCACGACTCTGGGGAGTTTGGGGGAGGACAAGACCACTATGGCTGTGGTGAATGAGACCCTGACTGACTGCAGCTCTGAAGACCACCGAGACGCTGAGGCAGTACACGGGAGCCGCACTGGAACAGCTGGTGCAATTGTACGACCAGAAGAGGAGGAGCAAGGAGGAGGGGGTTCTGTCTCAGCTGGGATCTTTTCTTCTGTTCTCAAACCAATGAAATTAAAATTGAAATAATAACAAAAAAAATCTGAAAAATTATTTTATTTCTTAAGCGTCTCTCAATGTTTTAATTTTGTGCTCTTCACACACACACATTCCATAAGGTGGGTTAAATGTCTTGCCCAAGGACACAACAACAGTATGCATAGACTGGAGCAGAATTCAAAACATCAAACCTCAATCACTAAGCCACTACTGCCCCAGCAGTTATGTCTCTATGGGTTAGTAACTCACCATTATCCAGGGTCCACCCTGCCTAGCATATCTGTAAACACCCCCATACGTCTGCCACAACTGCTATGGCACCAACAGGCACCTTAATCAGACATTGTATTTTTCTATATTGTTAACGATAATTAAGTATGAAACCAATGAAGCAGATACAATTATCTTTACACAATTATGTCTTTGTCATGTTGACTGACTTTATTTGACCTTTAATTGCCCTATATTTTGAATAAAATGTCATGTTTTCTTTCTACAACAAGAAAGTGTGTGCATAAATCATGTGCATGTACTCTATGTTATGTTCACGCTTCACATGCTGCATAGTCATGAATATTCATATATCCTTCTATATTTGATCTTTATAAACCCTTATGCGTAGTGCTGTAAAGTTTCATTATATGATAGATCCTATGTAGATATAATGATGATTGTCTAATATTTGTTTCAAAATTTACAGTAAATACTACTTGCAATAGACCACATCAGACTGGTGTGCGTGCAGACTGGTTCATTGTGCACTAGAGTGTGTGGTGTTTACCAGTTCGAGTCATGCTTCATTCACAGGATCAACCCACTGTGAGTCGTCCTTAGAGGTGAGAGGCCAGTGCTGTAGGCGTGGAGGACTTTGGCTCCAAATACAATCAGGTCGTGCCACAAGAACTGCACACAGCATGGTCCATATATTTTGTCTGCTTCAATGGAAGAAATTGTAATATTTTATTTCATATAGCCTACCGGTACAGTTTTATTATATTCTATACCAATATCTAGTTTCCGTTTACTTTAGTTCAATATACAAGAGCGGAACAGTTTGACCTAGATTCAACTTCCTTCAAATGTAATTGGATAGACTAAACAAACAGAATTACATGTACTCTATCTGAACAAACATATACAACCCATCCCACTTCAAATTAACATTGTTATTGTTATTGGTCAGGTAGCTGATTTAAATCTACACAGAGAGAGGTTGAGTGTGCCTCTGATTCTGCAAGTTGTGGGTTGGATCCTGAATTTGGCCTGTTGATTATTTATCATTTCCTTAAAAGAAGTTGGCCTGTTTCCCCTGGTGTTACCGTGGGTTCTCTCGGCTTTCTCCCATTGTCCAAAGACATACATGTTTAACTTAATTGGTGATAGCTTGCACTTGGTGAATAAATACAAGGGCTTTGTGTCAATGTCTGGCAGTTAGTAGCTTGGATACACTTTTCTCAGCTTTTGCCCATATTATAATGTTGGTTCTACCTCAAAACCTTATTTCATTTACATGTTTGAGTAATCTTCTATGTTAATTGCAGCCCTCTCCAAGAGCTGAACATGTATTCAACTATTAGTGATGTAACAAAAACAAACGCACCCAGAGAAGCATTGTTGCTACTTTTCTAGCCACCATTTAACAACATATCTGTTTGGAAAACATGTGAGTTCAGCTGTGAGGGTGTCACGGCATTATTTAAATCCTAGAGGAAGTCTGCGCACGTCTGCGGTAAATAACCGCAAGGAGTCTATTTTTGACAGATGACTCAGTGGCATGAATGAAAAGATTAACTAAAATATTGATCAAAATAAAACACGGGATGATTGTCCAGGTAAAAAAAAAATACATTATTATTATTTCTCTTTTTACGGCTCTCTGGAAACTCACACCACTGAAGTGCAGCTGGGTGACTGTCGGTGTGTGCATGCCCCACACACACTGCTCCGAGTTGCTCCAAGAGCTCGAGTTAGCGAGGGACAGAGGTGGGAGTTTGGAGTGTTTTCACAGAGGCCGACTACAGATGATCAGACCAGTCCATCTGTTTAGTCACAACTCGATGGTTCTGGCTGGAGTCGTGCTGTAGACGCAACGTACCTGGTGTAAATGAAAAAAAATAACGGATACGTACTGCAGACGGATTCAGTGTAAATTAGGGGTGAGTCATAGACTCTGACAGTCTTCCATTTACCTTTTTTATTTCTAGCCTGTGAGCTGTTTTCAGTGTATTGTCAAATTAAGGACTTGGGAATTACTCATGGCACTGAATAATGATGAGGCGGCCCGTATCAGCACAAGGAAGAGTGTTTATAATGAGATCGTAAACATATGCTCATGCCAGTGCTGCAGCTACCCATCAGCTTAATTGGCTCAATGTGGGATCTCTGCTCTTGTTGGTCCTCTCCAGAGAAGGGAAGGGGTTTAAATGGTGGGTGGTAGTGCGGGGGTGGCGGGTGACATTAGCGTGACGCAGGGTGGCAAAGCACAGTGTTTAGAACTGAAAAAAAGCACACTGATACAATTGTAAGAACATTGACACAGATAATCCCATGATCCATCCATGTTAGTTCAGGGATTTGCGTCTATGAAGCAACATACAATTACTGTGTACAAATGGCAAATACATAAAGTCTCTTGATCTGGCTTTGCTAATGGAGTATAGACAACAGCGATCCAGTTGAAAGCCTAAACAAACTCAGCAGAAAGAGCATGTCGCCTCCATAGTGGCATAACTCTCCGCAAACATTATCATGCTTCTGAATAAATGTCCCCATGAGAATAGAAGTACCAACTGTAACCACATTTGCACCTGAGGCAGACTGGCAAACGCTTCAGAGCCAATGTGTTATTTAAACCACTCTTTGGTCTTTCTGGCAGCAGCAGGCGGCGGGTCAGAAAACACCTCCAGGCTGGTACTAACACTTTACTGAGCTGCTGACGTCAAAGGCCAGGTGGTTGAACTCTTGAAAATTTGTACTGTATCTTCCAGCATTAAAAGAGTGAATTGTGATGATTGTATCTAATATAATGACAATCCAAAATCCAATTTGTCTAGAAGTTAATCTGTAAAGTTCTAGTTTTTAAGATATTTTTATTGCAGTCTCAATTTTGTGGTAATCTGGCAAAAAAATAAACAGATTTTTATATTTTCAAAACTAAAACATAAATAATATTTTCAAAAATTAAGGCACAAGGAACAACATTTCCACATCATCACATTTTTGTGATTTTACTCAACAGTACAATTACTTCAAAATAAGATTACTCAAGTGAAAGGTATTGTGTAATAATGCAACTCTATGAAGTACAATTAATTTTTAAAAAGTTACTCAAGTAAATGTAACTTACTACCCACCTCTGGATTTGGACGATGAATATTTCATTTAAATTTTAAATAAACAAGCATTAAAGCATAGTATTCCACATGTTTGTATGTTTTTTTCAGTGTTGTACCAAAAATATATTAAGCCAAGGGGTGTCATTCGTCCTCAAATTGGGACATTATTCAAGCTTCATACCTGTTTTACTCTTCGTTTATTTCTGGTTTTGTCAAAATTTAAGTTGATTGTTGTTTATTAAAGATGGTACTTTAAAGCTTTATACGTGGCTAGGTCTACATCAGTGAATAAAAAAGCTGACAATGTGAATTTATGTAAAATAAAAACATGCAATATACGTAGCTACAAGTTTAGCTTACCTCATCACTGAATATATTAAATTGCTGTCCACACAATTTCATCTTTACACTGTCTTTATAATGTGGGTTTGGAGGCATTCCTCGTCATTTTTTTTTAAGCAGAACAGAGCTGATGTGGAAAATATTGGTACAAGCGACCGAAGAACTGTAGAGGAATAAACTATGGGTACCACAATGGACATTTTCAGGCACGGCGTCTGGTGTGTGTTGGCCTTTACAGTAAAAACAGTTTTAAAAGTAGCTCACAGAATGCTTTCAGAGTGTGAATACTGTACCTACTTTCTGAAATATTCCTCATGGGAGGTGCTTGGGATGGAGGCATTTGCTAATAAAATCTGAGGAGAATTTAGTAATGCTTGTCAGATCAATACTTTTTTTTTTGTTTAAATCATGTTTTTTGTTGCTGTTTCTATACAAACAGTAAAATTAAGCACCTTCATGAAGCAATGTGTGTTCTATATGACACAGTGACATGGGAACAGATTGTGACCTGTAGACAATTCTGGAACAAATACAGTCCAGAATTTGCACTGGTTCATTTTAGTGGAAACCACACAATGTTAATCATACCATAACTTCCATTGTCCATATTGTTACAGAAGTGTGTCAAAGGTCACACCAGTTTTCACATTAGGATTCTTACCAACCAATGACCATCCCTGCACAGGTGACATTGACTGTGAACACACTCATTGTGCATTGTACACACCATATAAATTGATAACGATTACTATGCCAATGGGGTACAATACCTAACATCTTGGCCAAACAATTGACAAAGTATGATTTATGCATGTTTTATGAGAGTAATCAGTCTCACCGTGGCTGGATCTGGCCCAGTGGGGGAGTCTGTGCAAAGGTTAAATTGTACTAACCTCTGCCAAATTGTTCCCACCAGCTTTGAATAATATAAGCACCATTAATCATGACTTTACATTTCACACACATGAAATAGATGCTCATGAACATGGTACCACCTCATAGCACTCATCATCAGAATGTCTTAAAGCTGCACTATGTAGTATTTGGACCTATTTGTGTTGTGGTAGTCTTAACATGATGCCCTTAAGTAAACTGACCCCTAACTTACACTGAATACATTGCGTCTCCAGTACATTTTTTGACAGAGTCCAATTTACACGGAATATGTTGATCTACTGTACGTCTACAGCCAGAACCATCGAGTTGTTAACTAAATGCGAAACAGGTGGACTGATCAGCCGTAGTCTGCCTCTCGTTAACTGGAGCACAAAATGGAGCGGCTCTGAGTAGCACACCCTGTCACCCTGCTTCACTTTGTGGCTCCCCTTTATAATAATGCGGCAAAATGAGTTTGCAGAGAGCCTTTAAATGAGATACAGTAGCAATGTCTCAACAGATGGAGGCTCATGATGTTTTTTTACTTTGAAATAAACCAGACAATCTTTCAGAGTTTATAAAACACTATTATAATTCTATTTGTTGCAGCAGGCGTACGGGTGAAGTCCAGCTACCCGTCAGAGAAAACTCATTTTAGCTGCTTGCATCCGAGATCTTGTCCTTTCGGTAGGTGAGAGTCGGAACGTAGATTGACCGGTAAATCTTCGGTCGCCTTTTGGCTCAGCTCCGTCGTCACCACAACAGACCGGTACAACGACCGCATCACTGCAGAGGCTGTACCGATCCGTCTGTCAATCTCACGCTCCATCCTTCCCTCACTCGTGAACAAGACCCCAAGATACTTGAACTCCTCCACTTGGGGCAAGGACTCTCCTCCAACCTGGAGAGAAGAAAAAGTGTGATTTAAGTTATTTCTAACATGGTGGTTTTGTTGGTGCCAGGTGGAAAATAGTTAGATTAGGACAATATTCAGTGAGTGGCAGTTCTCTAAGCAAAAATGTCTTGCTGATGTTGAGAGTAGACCAAGTAGACCATCACTGAACGTAGTGCCACTTTCTAGATACAAGGTTTATGACAGAATGCCCAGTGGCTTGTTTATAAGTCTGATCCAGTTGGTGATCCTAAGTGTTTACAGCAGATCTTCTCACTTGCTCATTTGTGACCAGCTTGACACACACACTCTTCATCTTCCTCAGTTTACCAAACACGAGCGGCTCTTACACTTGACAATCTCACTCAACAAGCGTGGACGGACACAGCTCTGTCACCTCCTGCCACCGGTCCATGTTTGTTTGTTGCTGTGCTGTGGCATTCTGTCCCTTCTGTTTGCCTGTTGTTATATTGGGCTGGTGTGTTGACTCTTTGGGGTTTCCCTCTTTCATCCATTCATCCCATTGTTTTCTCACTTCATTTGTATTGCTTGTACAAGTTGGTGAATTACATTTACAATATTCCATCATGTGTTTTTTTGTAACATGGTGACTAAATTGTTCAAAGATTAGTTAAAATTTTCTACTTGAGTAACATTAGTTTGACTACTCTACCCACCTCTGTATGTTACAAGTACGTTGGATCTCACTTCACTGTGTTGCTGATGTTCCAGCACCATCATCAAAATTGCTGGTTTTGGCAGGATTTTAACTGGTTAGGGTTAGGGTGTTATATTGTCCCTGTGTCTGGTTAAGAGTTTGGCCAGAATATTAACTGGTTAAGGTTTTTTTATTTATTTATTCTTTAGGTAAGCCAATTGAGAACCAATTCTCATTTTACAATGGCAACCTGGCCACATTCATTCCTAGGCAATGTGGGTTAAGTGTCTTGCCCAGGGACACAACGACAGTGTGTGCTTGGACAGGACTCGAACCACCAACCCTCTGGTTGAAGGGCGAGCGCCTACCCACTGCACCACTGCCGCCCACTATGGCCAGGGCTATGGTTAGGGTGCTAGGTTATGGTGAAAAGATGGTCCTGGACCAACAACTAGAATGATGGTCCTGGAACATCAGCAATACAGGGAAATCTGATCAGCCTGTACTGTCTTATAACCTGAAAAACTTAAAATTTCGATATATGAGTTTCTTGTGTGTTCATTTATTTATGTACTTTTCACTCTTTTTTAGTTTATTGATTGAAAATACCAGAATTTGCTGAAACCATATCCAGTTACGTTATTGGATTGCTTCTTTATACTTATACTAGGACATTCAGGCTACTGTACCCACTCTGTATGTGTCTGCCTCACAAATAAGGCTGCACAGTTAATCACAAACTAATCAAAATGGCAATATTAGTGGTTGCAATTAGCTAATTGCAAAGACTGCAATTTGTTAGGCAATATAATATTCTTTACCGCTACAAACATGCTCTGGAAGGCATGTGATTCTTGTGGAAGTTTAACCGTTTTTATTATTATATATTTAGTCTTTGTCTTTGTTAATGCTTCCAGAAAGTGAACTGAATATTTGTCATAAACATCGTTATTAGATTTTTCTTTCAAATCGTGCCCAACTCCACAATAAAAAAAAAAATATCTCTACCTTCCACTATTTTATAACATTTCTGTGTTTTCCACAACAATATCTTGATTTCACTCAATCTTCTCTTCCTTCCTCCCTCGCCCCTAGCATTCTGAGGAGAACTTCAATCCCAACTGTTCCTTCTGGAGCTATTCCAAACGCACCATGACAGGATTCTGGTCGACACAGGACTGTCGTCTGCTGGCCACCAACCGCACGCACACCAGCTGCTCCTGCACCCACCTCACCAGCTTCGCCGTGCTCATGGCCCACGTAGAGGTCAAGGTAGGTTTTTCAGCCATTCATCATTTGATTAAAGGAAAACTGACCTGAAAAAAGTCCAAGGCATCTGGGAAATACAAGTCTCTGGAGTCCATGATAGTAAGTAATCAGATTTGGCAGGAGAAATTTTACATTCAATTTGTCAAGGTAGATGATGACACAGAGTGGAATGGAAAAGCACTTAAGACATTTGTATTCCACCTGTGGCGCTCGGACAGCTACAAGACAGATACACGTTGTCTTTAGAGACCGACTGCACAATACAAGAATTGTGTTCTGTAAAAACAATGTTTAGCGGGTCATGGGGAGAGAGAAAGCTAGAGGAACATATATTTTGCTATTCATCAGATACAGTGGGAAGTGGATCTAAAACATTGTGCTGTGCCGTGTGGGAGATGTACAGTTTTGTCTTTGCTATTGAGGGTTTTGTTACCTTTATTTCTTCTTGAATTCTAATATTCATTTGTATTTATTTTACTTTTTTGAACTATCTCCTAGTCTTTGTTTGGCAAGAACAGCTTCAAATGAATTTCCAGACATTTTAGATTATCTAGGTGATTCACATTAGACTTTGACCTATTGACAACAGTAACATCATCTGCATGGGCCATTTCTTGGAGGTCAATAGTAGCACCAGAAATAGTTAGATAAGATACATAAGTTATCATTACTAGTTAAAAACACTGAATAGTTATTAGCAATTGTATAAAGTGACAGATAACTCTCTGTTTATTTGATTTATTGATTTGATCTATAACAAAATTAAATGTATACATTTTTTTTGTTAACATTTTTCTATTATACCCAATTATTTTGATATTCATTAGATACAGTGGGAGGTCCATTAAAAACGTCATGTCTTGTGTGGGATTTGTACCTTTTTTTCTCTCCACTCTTTTGTTTTGGAGTTTGCACAAATCGTCTCATGTAGCTCTTGATTTTTTGTGACACACGCCTCTCCCTCCGGGCCACAGGATGTGTGTTAGTTCTACAGGGGTCATGGTCAGAGCTCGCTTTGGCAGCCCCTGTGTGAGTGTGGTGTGAGCGTCGGAGCAGTAGATCCATCATGGCCGCACTGTGTTGAACATTGCTCGGGCTGCCAGGTTGGGGGACACTGATGGATAGAGCTGGTACACCTGGGCAGCACGGTGTAACGTGGTGGCCGTGAATGCTCAGGGACAAGCAGTCAGACTCCAATCACTCATAGAATAAGGCTGTGTCTTAGTCCCTACACTGTGTTTCTGTTTATGTGTGTTTTCTCAAGGTAAAACGTTGTTACCTAAATCCTGATCTCTAGTTACAGAAACTAGACAGAATGTCCCAAAAAACTGAGACTACACTCATTGGCCAATTTATTAGGTAGACCTGTCAAATGGAAAATCAGATCACAATGCATCAAGTCAGTGGATTTAGTCATGCACATATGTTTAAACAAGGATCTGATAGAAGAAGAAAGTTGAATTAAGTGACCTAGACAACCACCGCTCAGGTACACTCACTAACATTCAAGATGACCACATGAAGCAGGTGGGCTACAGCAGCAGAAGACCACTCTGGGCAATACTTTCAACAGCTACAAATGATATCCGCTATAAAAGTGGCTAGTGAGTGTATTTGGCTTCATGGACAACAGTCAGACACTGCTCAGTCACGGATGATTTGGCTTAGTCCCTACAGTGCATTTTCTATGTATGTATGTTCTATTCATAGGCAAACTGTTAACTCAATCCTCGCTGTCTCCATACAGAAAGCGGACAGTATGCACGACCTGCTCCTGGATGTCATCACATGGGTGGGCATACTGTTGTCGCTGGTGTGCCTTCTCATCTGCATCTTCACCTTCTGCTTCTTCCGTGGGCTGCAGAGTGACCGTAACACCATCCACAAGAACCTCTGCATCAGCCTCTTCATCGCTGAGTCACTGTTCCTCGTGGGAATCAACAGGGCGGATCAGCCGGTAAGAGACCAGGGTCAGATTAATCAAATATACTGTGTCCGAGGCTTATAGTTAGAGCAGTGACTGAGTAGGACATAATTATAAAGAGGACAATGATGCCGAGGAAAGAGTTCAAACATAAAAAACACTATCATTTAAACATGCAAAATGAACCTACAAATACAAAATGCTCACTGATGTTTCCAGCTTCACAACATCACTAGATATGGTATATTATGTTTTATTATGATTGACATACAAGAGTAATAGGGATAGGCACAATAATAACTCTTTTGATCACACGACCAAAAGTGGCATTGTATATATCTGAAAAATTCGATTTGTTAGCTAATCTGAATGTATCTATTCCTATGGCCCATGCTATCAAACTAACAATGTGTATTATTTATTTGTGCACAAAATACTGAAATATTCCCTGACTTGCTATCACTGGTTGACCACATTGAGGCTAGATGAATTGAACATTTGATACAGTGTCCCCAGAAAACAATCTGAAACAGAATTATCCTTACGTGACACTAAAATGCATTGTATCTTATTACCCACATTGTGAATTTTTGATAGCATCATGCATACAATAGAAGTGGTTTCTTTTATCAACTGAAACTGCAGTACACATGTTCTTTCGTTCAATCTTTTTATCCATATAGCTTAGATGGTGCTTTTACTAACCACAGCCGTGTTTGGTCACACTCTGCTTTTTCACTCCCACTAAACATTACCAGATTGGCACTTGCTATTACAGTTAATGATGCGTGACCCCTGCCTCTCATGTGAAACCGTGTTCTGTGTTTTGCTATTCCCGTCTGTAGGCAAGCAACTACATCTTAGCCTATGGAGACGGTGACCCCTCTCAACCTCTATTAGAGCATCAACAAACATCAGAGAGTTGAATCAGATGTAGATCATCTCACTTTTTATTCCCTGACCTCTTCATGCTGTTTGACTTTCTTGAATACGGGAAATCATTTTTTACCACAACAAATAAACCACACTATTTACAGCTATGATTAAATGGATGGCAAATTTCTGTGCAATCACGGGGAGAATCGCGGTTGATTTACCATAATGTGAGAAGGAAACAAACCAATTGCTTGATCGGTGCCAGTATTGCAGCTGTGGTGATAGGTAGCATATTCAACTCTTTGTCTGCGAGCCATTTAGAGTGTGATGTTTTTCTGTTGAGTAGGAAGTGCGATGCGCTCAAGGCCTCTCTGCCCCCCGCTGAGTTAAAATGAGACAACCTGCTCATTTCAAACGAAGACATGGAGCAAATTTGATAAAATGTGTTTTGACACTGGTGTTTATCTGTTTGTGTGCGTACTAGAGCGGGGGATGGGGGATCATGTTTCTTTGTGCTCATAAGCCCCGGCGCCATTCTTCCGTTAATTACTGGTGACTATTTGTGACCTCTATTAACATCTTCAGCGTCACTTAGCTCGCAGCCGCTTAAGCCTTAATTCCAGCAGGAGAGCGAAATGACTTTGCATAAGCAGGGGCCCTTTTTACCTGTGTGTGTCTGTGTGTGTGTGTCATCATTAGAAATGGAAATCAGTGACTCCCTCACCCCCTAAACTCATTGTGTCTCAGACATTAGGTAATTGTCTCTTGCTCTGAACCCCTTCATTATAAAAGTCTCTGTGTTAGCTGTACCGTTGACTGATTTAGAAGTGACTCTTTAGATTAAAGCTCTGGCATGAATACTGAAGACCAAATCTCTTTTCTTAAGCACCCTCTTCCTCCTCGTCCCATTGGCTAAACTGTTAATGGTGTTTTAGTTTAGAAATCACCTTATGTTTACCTGTGTCCTTTTTAGCATTCATTAGGGCTTCACAATAGTTCTGTCGCTACTAACATGTGTCACAAAAATGGTATGGTCTGTGTTGTCCCTAAATACATTTATTTGTCAAAAATATGATGTAGTTTTGATTCAGTCCTCAGTCAGCTCCGGTTCCATCACTGGTTGACCACATTGAGGGATAGGCACAATAATTACCTTTTTAGTCAATGTCCACAAGTGGCATCATATTATATTGTCTTCTTATGGTTTAGTCCTGAATTTAGTTCTAGTATATCATGTCATTATCATACCCAAATATTGCCAGTAATAGCATCATAAATATCAAATCATATCATATATAATATCAACATACAGTACTTATTAGACAGTCCTACTCCTCACCAGGTTTTCAAGGTATTCATTGTGCCTCCAACGCCTTCTCACTCTTTTCATCCGTCATCATTCACAGGATAATAACAATGTGATTTAAAATCCATTGGTGTGTTTTCTGTGGATATAAACCACTGGTTACGACAGGTGAATGCCAATTTATTTTTATTTAGCTCTGTATATAATAATTACCATCTTACAAGGAACTAATTATCATTTCATCATACAGTTCACTGAAAACGTGATTCTGTTCCAATAATAGTACTGATTTGCCGCCATTCACGATCTAAAATGTATTCACTCGGTTTTTAAACCCAAAACGTTCTCATTTTTATTTGCACTGTGCCTCTTACACCGTGTTGCTGAGTAATTTTCCAGCCCCTCTATTCATTCTATAAATGTTTGGCATTGACAAAATTACACTGAATTGTCAACACTGTTGCCAAGGCATTCATGCGCTCCCCTCTCTGTCCTATTGCTAAGGGGCGCCTGGGTGCTTTTGTGTGTTCAATCCCATTTCCTAATTCAAAATAGAGAAGTGAAGATCAGATACAGATTTTTAAAAATGTGTCAGCCTGTTTAGATTAATTAATTAACTGTGGGTACAATTACTTAGTTAGATTAATTTGTTTAGCTTTTTGAATAAATTGTACCATATTTAATATTATTTTGAAAGTAACAAAATTCTTGATTACATTTTTGGTGACCCACATTTTATTTTTTGTTGTTAATTATTACATATTCTCAATACTAAAGTCATGATTTACTTGCGCACTATTATTTTGAAGTATCAATACTCTTACCTGGGTACACATTTTGGCTACTACACACCTCCATTGATTGTAGTATTTCTAAATCTTTCTCATTTGTCTCCACAGATTGCTTGTGCTGTCTTCGCCGCCTTGCTCCACTTCTTCTTCCTGGCAGCCTTCACCTGGATGTTCCTGGAAGGCGTACAGCTCTACATCATGCTGGTCGAGGTGTTTGAGAGTGAGCACTCCAGGACTAAGTACTTCTACCTGGCAGGATACGGCGTGCCCGCTGTCATCGTGGCTGTATCCGCCGCCGTGGACTACAGGAGCTATGGCACTGACCGAGTGTAAGTACACAGGGGGCGAGGGAACAGGAAGTGCTTCGATGGGGCCAAGGAAGGTTTGAGGCCAGTGCCTGCTGCCATTTTGCCGCCAAATAGTGCTGCACATTATATTCAAAGTGTACGCATCAACAGCGTCCATATTCCAAATAGGTTCATGTATTGCAATGTCAGGGTTTACCATCTGAATAAAATATTTCAGAATACTCAGTGAGAACACTTTATCATAATGGTACTTCAGATCAACTGCATCTGAATCTTTCTGTTTCTTTGACATTGACTCTGAAGCTGTTTATTTAGAGTAAGCTAGTTTCACTCTTCCCCTTATAATATACTCATTTAGTCCCAATTCATGCCTACATTCGGACTTAAATCAGTGAGCATTCAACATATGTTTTTCTAATGTTGTGGTGCCCTATTGCCAAAGTGGAGTGCCCAAGCTGTGAGTCTCAACGCAGTGAAAGAAGGAAGCACACAGGGGAGTTTCCGCCACATGAGTTTGACTGTGACAACGTGTGAATATGGAAAGCTTTCTCACACAGGATAAGAAGGAGGGGTCGTAGAGACAGTGTGGTTTTAGTGTGTGAGAATATACAGTGCAGAGCAGAGGAATGGAGGAGAGTATGTACACATTTGAGCTGGTTCTGCACATGTATTTAAAAAGCTGGCTTCCCTGAGGGATAGCAGAGTATAGTGAAGAGGATAAGAGCATACATTGTGCACATTGTAATTATTCATGCATTCCTGACTTGCCACCTCCAAATACACTCAGCAGTGAGCATGGCAACACTGTCTGCCCTTTCAACTGGTAAACAATTTTATTATAGAGTGCATAAACATATAATATACATAATATAATCAGTGCTATATATGACTATGACCTGTCCTCTGTTTCATGACTATGAGTTAAGAGGACATTGGATTTGCCTATAAATGAGTGATTCCTAATAGAAATGTCAGGATGGTATAGTAGGACTCTTAAATGATTCAGATGTGCTCCCATTCTCAGCGGCCCAGAGGCTCCTTTGTACTTGAGAACTCACAGCTCACGACTGTAGCGACACAGCGGCCAATAGAAGTTTGAGGAGCAGAAAGGCTTGAATTTAAGAACGTTTAAACGTCAAGCCACACCAGTCCATATGCCACTTAGATCAATATTTCATTGTGGGATTATCATTAAAACATGAGAGCCTGTGAATGCCAAGCTCCGGGTGAATGATCTAGACTGCATAGCATTAGCTCAGTGGGAAGCTCTTTTAGACAATAGCTAACAGTAAATGTGATAATGGTGTAGAGCGGTGGTTCTCAAACTGTGTAACAGGCACCACTGGAGGTACATTTACATACAGTTTACAGGAACTCAATAAAAACACACAGCCCCATTTCATTGTATTCCATGCAATGTTTATGCATACAATGTGTACACTAGAATTTTAAAACAATACTCAATGTTCTCTAACTGGCGATAGAAATATACAACAAACTGACAGGGTTTGTTTAAATTAGACCTGACTTAAACAAAGAATAGTTCTGGTTTAAACCTGATTGAAAACTGATTTAGACCTGGTTTACTCTTGGTTTAGTCCTGATTCAGGCTGATGATAATCAAAGTGAAATGTTTGAGAACCACTAGTGTAGAATCTGCCTAAATTCAAATATGACATACCTTGGCAGTATATGTTCTCATTTATCAATCTCGTCCTGGAAACAGCGCTGCAGATCTGACATAATATATTGAGAGAAAAGCCACTGCAAATATCATCTGCCATCCCTGCTGTGTCACCTTGTCACGGAACGCACCTTACTCTTCCCATATTAGCCAGTGGCACCGACTCTCATTCATGTCCCATAATGAACGCGGCTATGACTTAGCACTGGAGCCCTAATGGGGGATACTGTGACACAGCCAGGGACCCATAATGGAGGGCTCTCTAATGTGGTGGAAATTGAAAGATTAATAATTCAAAAGCAACTGGTCATGAATCAGGTGGCCATTTTGTTCCAGTAGTTTTTTTGTTTGGCACCTTTCTCTGCAACCTATTGGGTCTGACCTCCATTAGAGGGCAGACTGGGGTGTTTTTGCATTCTGGTTTTGCATACTTCCCAAGTTGATGAATAAAGACTTTTGGGGCAATATAATTCTGCACCACTGCCATATCCTTGCTAACCTTGTTCCAAACACACACACTGTATATATACCCATACCTCTTGTGTGTGTGTTCATGCATGCTAAAACTGTCTTTGTATGCGCAGGAGCATACGTGTTATGCTAGAGTGTTGTTAGTGTGTCCCTCCATTCGCCTTTAACCTCTCTAGACTTCATAAATCGCCACATGTGACAGCTCCATCCATAAGTCAGTATTCAAATGAACACAGTCATGTCATATTTTTGCGGCTGCAGGATGTGGCCATGCCATATATCTAGGCCCTAAGGGGGAAGGGGAGCTGTATCTATCACAGGTGTTCATCCCTGGCTGTCTGCTTCTACATGTGTGATGTACTGTATGTCAGATGGACTGGTCCTCCCTACCTTCCGTCATCTCTGTCACTTTCTCATGTGGCCAACTTCTCGTGCGCACACTCCCTCCATTGTGATGCATTTGTCATGTCAAGTTCTTTTTTTTCACTCATTGCTTTTCAATGTGCAGCACTCCAGATATGTTCATGACTGGAGCATGTTTAAATCCACATGCATAGGCTATTGTGCTAACATAAAAAGATAGGATACTGTTTAAAATGTAGAAATGAAAATGCAGTTTTATTCTCTGTAAAGAAATGAAAATGAGAATGAAAAAACAACACATTTCAAAATAGCTAGAAGAGCATTTGGCAATTAATTGGCAACACTAAGACGGGGTATAAAAAAGCATTAAGAATGAATGGAAGTACTGAATGTGATTTTGGAGTCTTATGTTGCACTGCATTTAAAATGGACTGGACAAAATCCTTTATTGGAAATCACTGTATGTGCTGTCAGACTACTGAACTCTCAATAATGCTCCCAACAATACTGAACTCTCAATAATACTGCACTAAATCACTTTACGTAATATGTTTACTGCTGCTGCACTTTTTGAACGTATGTATCATGTATGTGCAATACTATATCATATGCAATACAAAATTCATCTGAAGTATTTTACTACCTGTGAAATACTTACACCTTACTTAAATCCAACTGCAACTTTTGTATTTTTCTCTTTTTATTATTTTACTTTTTTATTATATGTTTATTATATTGTTACTTATCTCTTTTTGCACACTTTTTTACCATGTACTATTGTTGCATGTTATTAGTACTTCATGAGTATCTTAGCGAGTCTAATGGTTCTTCCGATCCAAAGCATTTCATTGCATTTTCTGGCCCTGTGTTGAATGTGCATATGACAAATAAACTGAAACCTGAAACCTGAAACCAGTGTCCTGAGCAAGATGTACATTGTCATTCTTAAATGTTTTTTTCACCAAGAGAAATAAGAGAGGGCAGGAACTTAATTCACCCCACAGCAACATGTTTAGCCATCACACTGAAGCTGTTCAAATACAATTAAAAACGGTTACATCAAGCTTGTTGTGTCCTTATGTCACATCAAACACTCTGGGTAGAAATGATGATATCATTTGGACCAAACTGTTTGATGTGTTTTCAAAGATATGATGCACACAGGAAGCACGCAGCTCAGATAAGACCTACACGCACGACCAGGGTACAGCCAGTTCTGTTCTAGACCTGGTTTAGTCCTGGTTTAGTCCCAGTGAACACCCAATTTATACTCATTCCGGTCCGGTATAGTCAGGTGATGGATTGTGGAGGTGTGGGTTTGCTCCTGTTCCTCTGCTGCTCAGGTAAAGCTCTTTTCCATGGTTATTGCAATGTCAGTATGTAAAAAGATCAGTCGTAGGATTTTTTATTATTATTTATTTTGTTGACTAATGAATAACCTGACTAGTTGTCTCACTGTGTTTTTACATTATATTCTATTTTTTTATTATATGTTTTACTGGACCATACATTCTACTTTTACTGTTATTCTGTAGTCATGGTTTTTTAAATATCTTTTGAGATTTTGTGTTATTTTGTAAAGCTGTCATTTATTTTGGTGCTGTTGTTCTTTTAGTTTGTTTGTGAAGACCAGAATTGACACCTTTTTCTACATCAGTATCAGTAATATGCTCTATTTTGCTATTTTACCAAACAACAGTTCCAAATAAATACTAAAATAAGAGTAAACAAGTTCATGTCTTTGGAAGCTTATGTCCGAGTATAACTTTTCATACCGGCATTTGACCAATCAGTCACAGAAACAAGCTGCCCTTTGACCAATGGGTGCCAGAAACAAGCTGCCTTTTGACCAATCAGTAAGAAGAAATAATCTGCCAGTGACAGAGTTTCTTTTTGGTTAGTCCGTGTTTGATCGAGCTGCAGCCACAGAGTCATGTTCAGATCTAATTTATGATTGAACAGTTCTCAAAGCTCACCACACGTTTATCATTTTATCAGATTATGGTGATTACATAATGTTTTTGCGTGTGTTTGCAGGGGTCTGGGCTGACAGCAGTGATACAGGTAATAAAATTGACTTTGTTTTGATAGTAAAAAAAATAAGAAGTGATAATAAATGTCTAAATGTATAAAAAATACAAATAAAACTGACGCCTCAAAGAAGAGTCCCGCTAGCCCTATTCACACACATGTCAGGTTTTACTTTACTCGAGTAATATTATTTTAAAGTAACAGTACTCGTACTTACTCTTATTAGTAAAAGTACTTTTGTTATGTTGTGAAAAAATTTTGAGATTTGGAAAATGTGTTTCTTGTGGCATAATTAGTAAAACACAAACTAGGCCTGTGCTGTCGTCCCCGACAGCAAGGTGTATATCGGCGAAAACGGCCCCATACGTCTGCCCCGTACGTCTGCCCCGTACGTCTGCCCCATACGTCTGCCCCGTACGTCTG